>BQNB010147547.1:0-16423 GCA_026074375.1 Tanacetum coccineum
TCTGACAACCACTCCTCTTTTATCTCTTTTATTTCTATAGACCCATTTAGTACCAATCACCTTCATTCCGTGAGGTAGATCTACCAGAACCTATACTTGTTGCAGCTTAAACTGTAACAACTCCTCTTGCATGGCTTGAACCCAACTGTCATCTTGTAGAGCTTCAGAAATCTTTTTAGGTTCCTCCTGAGATAGAAAATAGGCAAATAAACAATGTTGTTGATCTTTGTGATTGTTTCTTTGCTGCTTTTGAATAAAGCTGAAAAGTGCATGAGCTCCTGATTTTTGTTGCACTTTGCTTCTAGTTTGCACAGCTGACTTAGGATCACCAAGGATTTGACTTTTCGGGTGAATATTATGAATCCTAAGTGTAGGAGTAAGACAGACTTCAATTTCTGTTAGTAGGCTGTTGAAATCAGTTATCACGCCCTCTTCATCATAAGATGCCTCATCAAAAATTCTTGTCTCAGACTTGTGAAAGATTTCGAGCTCTGGCATAGGTGAATCATCAGGATCAAAACTACCAGTATTAACTGAAGGAGTACTGGTAGTGGTGTTTTCAGATACTTTTCCTAAATGCTTTAGAGCAATTTCTTCCAACTCTCTTCTAAAATCTAGAATCTTAGGATTATCTTCTAAAGTGTCAGTAGAAGAATCCTTCTTCTTTTGTAGAAGTTCTGTCAAGATCTCCTCTTTCTTTGAATTTGTGGAAGATTTCCTTGATTCAGCTTTTTCTTCAGTATTCCTCACAGTTGAAGGTACAACAATAAGCTCTACATCCTCATCTTTTTCCTCAGAGGCATTAAAACTTGGAGTTTGTGAAGTACCTGCACTGTTAGTTACTTCTGAAGCACCTGCATGTGGGTTAGCTTGATTCTCCAAAGATACAGGAATATAGTTCATAGAATCAGTAAGATAATCAATATCAAACATCCATCTATACCCTACTTCTTTGATATTGGGTTTATCTTCAAGAAAATTAACATGCAGATTTACTTCTACTCTTTTGGTTACTAAATTATAAACCCTATATGCTAGAATGTAGAACTTATGTTGTACCTTTAACTGTGAGGAATACTGAAGAAAAGCTGGCATCAAGGAAATCTTACCGACAAAGATTCAAAGAAATATAAGACTACATTGACAGAACTCTCAACAAGAGAAGAAGGTGTCCTCAACCAAGACTTTATAAATATATAATTAGGTGATAGGAAAATGGTGGGGGGGGGGAATAGTGTGTGTGTTGATGTGAGGGGGGTCGATGGTGAGTGGTGGGTCTATTTCATACCACACAGGGGGGGGGTGTAATCAGGGGATGTAGTTTCTGGGGGGGGGGGGAACTATATACAATGGGGGGTGGGAGAGGCCATGGGTGAGAGTTTGGGGGGGTGAGATGGTTTTTAGTAGTTTTATAGGTTACTGTCTGTAACATGATTGAGAGGTGATGGGTAAGTTGGGGGGAGTTAGTAGATGAGATTTGATGGTAGTGACGGAAATCTCCCCACCCCGCGGGTGGGAGATGGTATACTACACGTGAGACATGAATAGTAGGATCCCATATAAGATCTACCACCTCATCATATTCCTCAGAGACATTCAAACATGAGATTTATAAGTACCTTGCATTGTTTTGAATAAATCTGAAGCACATGCATTGGTTAGCTTGATTTCTCCAAATATACAGGAATATAGTTCATAGATCAGTAAGCATAATCAAATCAAACATCCATCAATATCCTACTCCTTTGACAAATTGAGATTTTAACTTCAAGAAAATTAACATGCAATTTTCCTTCTACTCTATTGTTACTAAATTATAAACCAAATAGTCTTTGCTATTTAAGTGAGTAACCCACTAAGAATCTTCACCAATCTTCCAACAAACTTGCCAGCACACTAAGAGTAACTAGAATGGTAACATGACACCCAAAAGGTCTTATGAAGCTAATAATTGGTTTGTGGCCAAACAAAAGCTCATAGGGAATTTTGTTTTGAGGTTTTGTCACTCTTACCCTATTAAAAATATAGCACGCAGTACTAACTGCTTCTGCCAAAAAGTTGAAGGTAAAAATAGATATCTGCTAGCATAGTTCTAGCAGCCTCAATTAGGGTTCTGTTCATTCTTTCAGCAACTCCATTTTGTTGTGGAGTTCTGGCATTACTATACTCTTGTTTTATTCCCTTGTTTCCACAAAATTCAAGCATATCTCTATTCTTAAATTCAGAGACATATCGATCTAAAGAATTTAACCCTATACTAAGCTGGTTTTCAATCTCCTAATAAAGGACAGAAATTCACTATTTCATCCAGAGAGGCCAAAAAGAATACCCAACTAAATCTGGTACAATCATCAGTAATTACAAGGCAATAACTTGCATGATTAATACTTTTCACAGAAGTAGGACCAAAAAGATCCATATGCAAGGTGTGTAGAGGCACAGTGATTAATCTTTCTAACTTGGCCTTGCAGGAGGCCCTATGTTGTTTGCCTTTATGGCAGGCAACACATGTGTGGTCATTTTTGAAAAACCTTGGGAAGGTAGACATCTGCAAGGTTTCCGCTTCACAAGTTTTGTTTAAGGGTTTTTAAAATTTGATATGACCTAACCTCCATGCCATAATTAGTTCATCAGATGTGCTTTAGCAATCAAACAGGCAAAACCTTTTGCAGGAGTAGGTGTCTTCATATCAAAACTGTACATATTGTGGTGTCTAGGGACCTTTTAAAGTATCTGATTTTCATCAGGCATTTTAAAGTCAGAAGACACAACAAGACATTCAGTTTCAGTAAAAAGAACCTTATGCTGCTTATCACATATTTGTGATATTGAGAAAAGGTTAAAATGCCCTAATTCTTTACAAAAAGACACACCCAATCAAATCTAAATTAACCAACACTTATTTTTCTTAACCATATATGTAGGCCTTAGCTACCTCCAAAGGATAACAGATCCCCCATTGAATTCGTCAAAATCCTCCATTTGTATCCATGAACCATGACATGATGTGGCCCTTAGCATCCACTATCAAATATACCTCTAACTACCATGTTCTTCAGTGGATGTTCCTGCACATGAAAAAGAGAAATTTAGTTTCTCTTAGGGACCCAGGCCTTTGCAGGCTTGGGTCTGCCTTGTGGACCTTTAGCATTCACAGTTCTATTAAAAGTAGATCTCACAGTTATAAATGGAAGATTTGGTATCTAGAGTTCCTCCAAATATAACTTGCGAGGCTTACAACATATCACCAAATTCCCCTTAACAGCATTAGAATGAGACATTTGTGCTGTAGTTTTTGCAAAGGGTCTTCTTACAGATGAATATGATTTTGAAAAATCCCTTCTTTGATTCATTTGATTCATCTGTGGTCTTTTGGGACTTGAACTGTTTGAGGTCTTGTTAGGTACTGGCTGTCCGATCAATAGTAATTAATAATTGAACTAACAGTATTAAACTTTAGGCCTACCAAAAATAAATTTGTCCTACCAGTATTAATATTAGGCCTAACAGAATTAAACATTGGCCTCCAACCATTAAGTTTTGATACTGATCTAAGAACAAATTTATTAGAGTGGAATGACCTATTTAGCTTTTGCCCAGACAGGTTTTCCATCCATTACCATGTATTAACAACCCTCTTAACCTCAGCTTCCTTGCAATTTTCTTTTCATAATAGTCACATCTTAAATCAAAATTACTTAACTACCACAACCAAAACATTTCTTCTTTGTAAAAGAGTAACCTTCCCCTATTTCTCTTTCCATCATATCATTCCAATTCTTCCTGCTTAACTAACTGTGTTTCTTTATCTTTGAGTGTATGCCAAGGAGTTATTACCGTGTTTTTCACAACTAGGTTCAACTTCTAGTAATTGAAGACAAAACTTGTTCAATTAAGTTACCACCAACCTAGACGTAGACATCTCATTTTGAACACTTAAACTTTCTGATTCAATTTCAAAAGAGTGCTCAGAGGTATTTCCATAAGATCCTTCACTGTCATTTGATTGACAGGTAGAATGCTCAGAAGAATTGTCATCTGAGACACTAATGTCAGGTTTTTTGAGGACCCTTTTTACCATAAACATACAAAGAATCATCAATTTCCTCTTGTGGTTTAGGAGTATAATCTCCACTTAAGGGATGTGGAACACCTTTAAAATCATTAGTCTTTGTAAATCTACTGTACACAGGTTTTCCTATTGAATCCTCTTTTGAACAATTAAAAACAGAAAAGTTCATTTCCTCCTCATAACTTAGAACCTCATTGTTTGATTGTATTTCAAACCCTAAGCCAACTTTACTATTTGAACTCATGCCAGAATTAATTAATCTCCAAAGATTCTTGGAAGAATCTTTCCATGAATCTAATGTTTTCTGCAATTGTTCCTTTTCTTTTACAGCTTTCATTCCTATTCTCCTATATCTTTTAAGCTTTTCATCTTTTTCATATATTTCATTAGCCTGAAATGTAAGCTTTTCATTTAGAGAAAGTTGCTGTTTTTGAAAAGTAACAAGTTGAGCTTCTAGTTTCTTAACAGCTTGACTATAGGCAAGTATTTGTGCTTCTTGATCACCTAACTGATTCATTTGTTCATCACACAGTGTTTTAAGCTTATTATATGAATCAATGCAAGTTTTAGAACACAAAGTTACCTCATTGCTTGAGCTGATAGCCATAAGTGCATGATTTGTCTCTTCAGCTTCAGTATGTTCTCCCCAATTGACAATCCCATCATCCATTGTCAGCAAACCCATCTGATTCTTCTCTTGCTTCCCAGCTTCTTGATGTTGATAAAATGAGTCTCTCTTCTTCTTTCCATCATGTGTCCCCTTTGCTGTACATTCCCTAGCAAAGTGACCAGTGTTGTGACAATTGAAGCATTCAAGCTTCTTTTTGTCAAAGCCAACAGGTGTTTTTCCATCCACGCGAACTCTCCTTCCCGTTTTCTTATAGAACTTCTTCATTCGAATAGCAATCATTGTTATTCTCCAATTGAATTCCATCTCATTAATGTCTAACATCATCAATTGTTCCAAATCATCATTAATAATTCCAAAATCCTCTGTTTGTTTGGCAAAGAGGGAATAGATTACTTCATCAGCAAAACCAGCAAGAACTTCTTTTTCAGGAACATTGGTTGAAGAAGTAGAAGGAGTGCAAGAACTGTAGGCACCAGTAAAACCAGACTTAACCTTATTAGTGCTACTTTTGCTTTGTGAAACAAAAGCAACATTTTGAGCACTTGAAGATGTTTTTGAAGCACCTTGAATTCTTGCTTCAAAAACTCTAAGGAATGTTATTGTACAAAATCATTAATAGATAAATTATCAAACTCTGTATTAGTTCTCAATATCATTGGCAGATTGGACCATGCTGTGTGCAAAGATCGTAAGAAACTTGATGAATTGCATCCCCTCTGTTATAACTTTCAGCACCATGAGCTTCCAATTGAGAAAGTAACTGTTGAAACTGTCATATCCCTTTTTCCTACCCTTCGAATGATAATTTATAAATGCAATAAACTGTTGTTTGAAAACAACCATCCAGCATTATCTATTGAATTTGCATTACCCACCAAACCTAAGTTTCTGATGGCTTCCCAGAATCTCTTTTGCATCATCCAATTTCCATGAAATCTCTTATATGTTACTTTGGAATGGCCATCCACAAGATATACTTAGCCTTCCTTTCCTGTTCCAACAGCTTAATCTCTGCTAGCATTACTGGTGAAAGTAACTCTAACAATACCACCTTTCCAGTTTGAAATTCTTATCTTGGAGTTTCCATCTATTACCTTCCATACTTTCATTATCAATGAACTCAAGGTAATGCTCCCTCCCTATAGCCCATATAACTTACTCCTCCTTCCTTCAAATTGGGAGTTTGATATTTGAGATAGTAGTTTTTTTTGAGGGAATCACCTGTTTAGTTGCTTAGGTTCAGCAACCATGTCTGATGCATCTTCATGGTTTGATTCTTCATCACTGAGATGTTGTGAGAATTCATCATTAGCAGGTTGAGACATTTTGTAAAGATTTGGAGGGTGTTTGTCTGTGGTTCTTTGTGATTCTTCTTTCTCAGAGTCCCTCTAAAGGCTCTGATACCACTTGTAGGGGGGGGGGGGGGGGTGGGGGGGGGTGGGGGGGGGGTGGTGTGGGTGGGGGGGGGGGGGGGGGGGGGGGGGGGGGGTTTGGGTCCTTGATAAGGATCTGACTAACCTTTGTAAGACGATAGATAACTTGGATAAATCCAAATCAACTATATGAGAGACACTGACTATGAATATCAAGTGTTAATGCGGAAACTTAACACAAGAATTAAGAAGAAACAGTAATACTAAATTGCTAATAAGCTCTATGCTTCTATTGTAAATTCAATCATGTTTGTTCATAACCATGGTGCCTTAGAGGGTTCCCTTATACACCAAGAAACCCTAATTTGGGCTTACAAACGTGTCAAAGGATAAAACATATCCTTTCCTAAGATACTCCTAAGATATCTCTAAATACTATTATATTCCTGTTACATAAACAGACATACTATGAACAGACTTACACTAAGCTTTTGTCCAATCTAACTCTAGTACTGCCTGACTCTAACCAGTAATCTACTTAGTACTTCCAGACTTAAATTTAGTAAGCTAGTATTAACTCAATACTACCAGAACTAACTATTACTACCAGACTTAACTGTTATACTACCAGTATTAAGTCTGTTACAATCTATTTTCCCAACATGGTTGTTAGGATAAGATATGTGATGACATCAAATAACGTCACTTTTATAGCATCATTTATTCCATGAATATTATCCATTTGATATAATTATTGCATGAATTGGTACTTAATCTGTTATATTAGTTATTTGCAGTAATTATGGATCAATGGGTGAGGATTAGCTAAAAGGTGCACATTTTAGAGCTTAAACGAAGAAATCAAGAAACCTACTGATCTGACATTCAATACGCCGTATCCATCAAGAAAATACGACGTATCTACGTCTAAACTTCACAAGAAACCACAAAGACACAATCATTGTAACCTTTGCCCTTTTTGTGTTCTGAATATTTCATTTATAGTCTTTTGACTATTTGACTTTTGTTAGTTTATTCAGATTTTGTACCGTGTTGACGGTGGTGATTTTGTTGAGAATTATGGTGATTTATGGTTTATTGTGATTAATAATCCCTTTTGAAAGGTATTATTGTGTTATTTGTATTCCGGGTGGTTTGCCCGAGTTCGACACGTCCGTTAATGTCCAAATGAGTTTGAAGGGTTTAATGTATAAATATGTCGTGTAAATACTTTAGGTTAATGGAAAAGTATTTTTAAGGTGAATAAAAATGCTAATTAACTTTGGGGTAAATTTTACGGTTGAGTTTTACGAGTATATAAGTGATTCCGACACGAAAGAAAGACCCGACACCCCATAGGATGCTAACCGTGTCAAAGAAAGACGAAAGAGGGGAACAAAATGGCTTAATTCTAGCTAACTTGTCTAAGAGTGGTACACATATATGCTTTCCAGTAGACCTTTCCATCCATAATTCATTTTCATTTTCCAAAAAATAAAACACACTTGTGTGTGTGTCTTGGTTCATCCGCCACCTACACCACTACAACCACACAACTTTTCCCAACATTGAACGATAACCGTGATATACCTGGATGATACAGTATATGGGTATGTCATTTAAACAACGTTTGGGTTGTCCGGTTCGTGTCGAAATCTATATTTTTGAAGATTTTCTTGTAAGTTTTCAAATTTAAATTTCGTTTGTCCTTTTGGGTTTATCTTGATGCATAGATGTTAGTTGTACAAGTTGATCGTCGTGAAAAATCAATTTTTGGAAACAAACGAATAAAAAGGTTGCATTTGGTTCGTCGAATATAAAAAGGAAAAATGGGCCTTTTGTAGTTTTGATGTTGTGGTCGTGATGGTTGAATAACATATATTGCTAGATAGCTTATTTTTGATAGTATCTTAGCTATTTCTTGGCTTATTTTGGGCTTAAATGTCACGTCACCTTTCCAAAATTACTAGAAAAGTGATTTGGACTATTTTTGTGTTATGGCGTATGTTGTGGACTATTTTTGAGGCTTATGGTAGTAACCAAGTGCGATACGTAGCTTATTAGCTTATTTTCAAGCTTAATATACGTATTTTGAAGCTTATAGACTCACGACCCTATAAGTTTATTTAAGCTGTGGCTTAATGGGAGGGCTTATTGTGGTCCGGATTATTTTCTACTTATTAGTATAAGCTTATGTATGTAAATGGACCTTGGTTTTGGACTTGGATCGTATTTTGGACTTATAAATATCTTAATAGACCCTTATTGGGCCTTAAAGCCCAAGCTATATTTTAGTACGTTAAAGGAGTTTGACGGACTTTTGAAAGGAAAATTTATTTACAAAGCGATATTGAAACGAGATATTTTTAAAAAACGTTTTAGGAAACTTTAAAGAATTGAGAGATTTTTGGGAATTTATCGTCGAATTGGTAAAAAGTGTTGAAAATAAGGTTTGAAACCTTGGAAAACGTTGTATGAGCGTACGGGTCATGTCAAAATTTCGTAAAAAGTTTATACTTAGAAATTTTACCTAAAAACATGATTTTTGAATTTTAAATAATAAAATATTATTTAATTATTTTATTTATTTAATAAATTCACTAAAAGACGAAAAATATAATTTTTCTCGAAACTTCTCAAATATGTTTATTATGAGTAAACGTTCCATTTTCAACTCTAATATGATTATTTTCACGGTGACTAAGGTTACCGAATGGACTTACCGAGATATATTTATAATTATTAATTATAAATATTTATATTACTTATCTATTTATCTTAAATAGTATAAGTATGTATTACCGAGTAATGAGATTGATATGATTTTGGAGATATGTCGTCAACCATCACACCACTAAAAATTGTTTTGGGTAATTGTACAACGCGTCTAAACTCTATGCATCAAACGTGAAGATTGTTTTGGAATTGGATGATTAAATTGGGACATTAATTGGACTAGGTCGTGTGAGGGCGTCGTTGCATTTGCTTGTGTGATTGAGATTTGGTTGCTAAAGACTTGCTTAAGGTGAGTTCTCGTAGCCCCACTTTTTACTGTTTTTCTGTTGGGGGAAAATGATACTCAAATGTGTTTTGAAATGTTTTGATTTGAAATGTTTTGAATTGAACTGTGCGAAATGTGGTTTTGTTTTTAGGACAAGACATGTACTATGACTGTTATGTGAATATTATGCATGATTATTGGATCGGATGGGTACGCCTACCCAGTTTTGTGAGATTATTGGATCGGATGGGTACGCCTACCCAGTATTTGTGTGATTATTGGAGCGGATGGGTACGCCTACCCAAGTTTGTGTGAGGTCATGTCCTAAAATTAGTGCTCCAGCTGGTAGGCCCTTTAGGTGCGTAAGTGACATATGGTGATTGACTAGCGTAGGATGCTATGTCTTGAATTGTTTGCATATATTCACTGTCATATAGCACTATTGTCCACTGTTGAAATATTGGCACAACTTTTGGGTTTAAGGTCAAACCTACGAGCTCACCAACATTTATAACACCCCGTGTTTTCAGGTCATATTACGATCCCAATTATTTCATTTTCCCTTTATTTATTGGGTTTTGCGTGTTTACTTCCATTTAAATCGCACTAGTTAAATTTAAAAAATTTAACCAAGAACGTTAATAACTGAATTAGTACTATGTTTCACGATTATGGTCCCCTGTGTGGGCAGTTGAATAATTATAAGAGATTGTGGATTTTAGTTGCGATTTGGGACATCACTCGAGTTGTTCGAGGTTGATGGTCTTTATAGCACTTGGAGTTTATGCAATGTAGTTTTCTCATTATGTTGCATCCCCGAGTTTTTGCCTTGTCGGGGTGTGACAGATTGGTATCAGAGCCAGGTTATAGAGAACTAGGTGGATTGGCCTAGACTATAACCTAAGATCCGTTGTTTAGTTGCGTATAGGATCTATGTGTGCGGTGTTCCGCTTTTGTGTGATCGCAGTTTGGTGCTTTAGTTATGTCAGTCATTGAAATGTGTGCAGGCTCAAAATAAAATATGACTAGGAACGGATGCGAATATAAGTACAGTGGCCAACGTAGTTATAAGTGTATCACAACTCACTTATACTTAATAATGTTGTTCACACAAATCTATGTTGACACCGTAGACTGGTGTTATGTGTATATCTGTATATATATAGTAAGATATTTTATATATATGCAAGTCTTCTTGCATGCCTAACGTTGCTTATGTTCTCCCTCGTATAGATAATGCCGCCAAGGATGAGGACCCGAAGTGCTGGCTGGCCTACTGTCAAATCACTAGGAGGGGGAACGGGTGTACGGGTTAGTAGAGGTGGAAGGGGTAGAAGACCTGGGGAAGGCAATGATGAGCGTGTTGATGATTTGAATGGTCCAAGGAACTGGACCAATTAAAGGTGATGGGAGCTAATGGGGTGTAAAAGGGAGTCAATAGGAATGTAGAGGGAGCCAATGGGGGAGCACCCAACTTCTCAACAATCATTGCCCAACAATTGCAGAACCTCTTACCCGCCATGTTGGCTTAGGTAGTAACCAAGGAAATGTTGGAAATCAGAATGGTAATGTGGTTAATGAGAATGTTCAGGAGAACGTTGGGAATGTGATAGTGAATGGCAACCGGGTAGGTTGTTCATATAAGGAGTTCTTAGCTTGTAACCCTAAGGAATATGATGGTAAGGGAGGTGCTGTAGTTCTTACTCGATGAATTGAGAAAATGGAGTCTGTGCATGATATGAGTGGTTGTAGTGTTGACCAAAAAGTGAAATACACTACTGGTTCATTCGTAGGTAAGGCTTTAACGTGGTGGAACTCTCGATCGCACCGCTAAGCAGGAAGTTGTGTAGTATGTCATGGAATGACTTTAAGTTTAATGATGATACAGAGGGCGTTTTGTCCTTGTAATGAGATGCAAAAGTTGGGAATCTGAGTTGTGGAATCACGCCATGGTCGGGGCAGGCCATGCTGCGTATACTGATAGGTTTCATGATTTGGCTAGGTTAGTTCCACATTTGGTAACTCCAGAGAGTAGGATGATTGAGAGGTATGTGTATGGCCTTGCTCCACAGATCCGTGGGATGGTGGCAGCAACGGAGCCAAAGACTATACATAAAGTTGTGCAGATTTTTGGTGCACTGACCGATAAGGCTGTGAGAAATGGATCAATTAAGAAGGTTGAGAAAAGAGAAAATATGGGGGAACCTAGCAAGGATAAGAATGGTAGGGATGATAATAAGAGGACTAAGACTGGGAATGCTTTTGCTACTACTGTAAACCTTGTAGGAAGAGAGAATATGGGTACTTGGCCCAAGTGTACCACCTGCAACTCCTACCATGCACTCGGAGGGCGTTGTCGCACATGCTTCAACTATAACCGCCCAGGTCATTTGGCAAAGGATCGTAGAGGCGTGCTGAGGAATGCGAATCCTGTTAATGCTAGAAACCCAACTGTTAGGGCATGTTATGAGTGTGGTAGTACCGACCATGTCAGGTCAGCTTTTCCTAGATTGAATAGGGCACAAGGACCGGAAGAAAATCGTCCAAACCAAGTTGCTGCTAATAACGGGGGTTAGGGTCGTGGAAACCAAGGGAACCAGGCTAGGGGTAGGGCATTCATGTTGGGAGCAGAGAAGCCGGGATTCGAACATTGTAACGGGTACGTTTACTTTGAACAATCATTTTGCCACTACCTTATTTGACTCTGGTACTGACTATAGTTTTGTTTCCACTACTTTCATACCTCTGTTAGGCATAGAGCCTAGTGAATTAGGTTTCAAATATGAGATTGAGATAGCTAGCGGGCAGCTAGTAGAGATTGATAAGGATATTAAGGGTTGCAAACTAGAAATCGAGGGTCATGTCTTTGACATCGATTTGATACCTTTTGGGCATGAGAGTTTTGATGTGATTATAGTATGGATTGGTTGTCTAATCATAAGGCTGAAATAATTTGTCATGAGAAGGTAGTGAGGATACCACTACCGGATGGCAAGGTGCTTAAAGTATTAGGAGAGAGGCCGGAAGAGAAAGCGAAACTTTTGATGAGTGCTAAGGCTAGTGATAAGAAACAAGAAGAGATTGATGTGGTTAGAGATTTTCCTAAGGTATTTTTAGATGACCTATCTGGCTTACCACCTATTCGGGAAATTGAGTTTCGAATTGAGTTAATCCCTGGAGCAACGCCGGTAGCAAAGTCTCCTTATCGTTTGGCACCTTCTGAATTGGAGGAGTTGTCGGGACAACTCAAGGAACTCCAAGACAAAGGTTTCATTCGACCAAGTTCGTCGCCTTGGGGAGTGCCAGTGTTGTTCGTTAAGAAAAAGTGTTGATAGAAATAATGCCTAAAAAATTGTTAATATTTTTCGATCTATCTACGTTTTGATAATCACAGAATGTAAAAACAATTAATGAAAAATTAATTATAAACAAGTAATTAGTAGTAAATTTTCATTTCGAAAATATAATCACGTAAAGGTATGAATAAACAAATGCTTAATGTAGTTTATGATCAAAGGATTTTTTTATTTAAACTCACACTTTTTATAAAAATGACACAAACATTTTTATATCTTTTACAAAATATTTTTAGATTTAAAAGAAATGTTTTACTCAAATAAATATTTTGAATTCAAATTTTCTAGCAAAAAACGGCTAGAAATGTTCCAGAAAACACCTCCCCCAGAAAAGACAAAAAAGGGAGCATCAGGCATGGGCGGCCCCCTTAATTATAACGGGTGGCCCCCTTAATTTTAAGGGGACCAGCACCCTAATTAAGGGGACCGACCACGTGCCTTTTTGTCACAACTTGCCTATAAATACTGGACTATTCCCCATGGATTTTCTCACCTTTTGCACACACTTTCTTTCTGTTCTAAATCAGTTTATATACTCCTTTCATTCCTTTGATCATTTAATCATAAAGCTTTGTTTTCAAGTGATCCAAGCTCAATTCCTCAAGTGCAAGAGAAGAATACTTCTTATCATCAAATCAAGAAGTGTTATAGTATAGTTGGTATAACTGTGTAGTTGTGTTATATCTTGTAAATGATTTGTGTACATTGAGAAGGTGTGTATCGTAGTTGTGTACAATAAGTAGATTGCTGTGATCATTGTAAGTATAGTTAGATCGGGGTGATCTTAGTAAGTAGTGATAGATTAGTTTGATTGTAGTAGTGTCTTGGTGAAGTGAAGTTGTGAAGCAAAGTGAAGTTGTGAAGTGAAGAGAAGTTGTGAAGTAGAGAGAAGTTGTGTAGTGAACCCAAGTTGTGATTTGTTATGAAGTGGTGTGTTGTGTTGTGATAGATTGGTTCTAGCTAAGATTAGAACTCGACATTTTGCTTAGTGTCGGAAATTGATGTAAGCTAAATCGTGTAAGGTTTTCTCCGCCTAAAAGGAGTTTGTTGACATAGTGAAGATAACTCTCGAGTTTGGTGCTCGGGGAGTGGAGTAGGGCAAAAAGGTGTTTCGTTACCGAACCACTATAAATCCTTATGTTGTGGTTTGATCCTTCTAATTCTTATCTCTTGTCTTTCATATTTACTTGTCATTTAATTACATACTTGTATTGTTCATATTGTGCACATATTGAGATCACACATAAGTCGAATCTAATTTTTTATAAACAAGCATAACATTAATTTAAAAAGCGGTAAACTATTCAACCCCCCTTCTAGTTTTCCACAATTGGTATCAGGAGCCACGTCAAACAAGATTTTTAAAATAAACTGTATTTTAAAACTTGAATCGATCTATGAAATCGGAAAACTATTTAGAAGGACAATCTATGCAAAGACCACCACTATTTGAAAGTGATGGATTTCTTTATTGGAAAAATAGATTCGAAACTTATGTGAAATCAAAAGATCTAGATCTTTGGCATGTTATTACCCATGGTGATTTTCCTCCTATTCAATGCTTTACCACGTAAAGAATACGAAAGAATTTTCATGTGTAAAACCGCAAAAGAAATTTGGGATACTTTATTAATCACTCACCAAGGTAATAGTCAAGTCAAAGATAATAAAACAGATCTTCTTGTTACAATATGAACAATTTATGAACAATAATATATATAATTTAATGCAGTCTAATTTACACTGTAATGTAGTAAACATACAATTTAAAGCAGTAAATTTTACACTTTGATGCTACAAAAATTATAATGTGATACAGTAAAATATATAATTTAATGCAGTATAATTTACAATGTAATGAAGTAAAATGTACAATTTAATGCAGCAAAATTTATAATTCGATTATGTAAAATATACAATTTAATGAAGTATAATTTACAATGTGATGCTAGTAAAATTTACATTATAATGCATTAAAATATACAATTTAAAGCAATAAATTTTACGTTGTGATGCAGTAAAATTTACAATGTGCTGCAGTAATATATATAATTTAATGCAGTAAAATTTACACTGTAACGCAGTAAAATATACAATTTAAAGCAATTAATTTTACACTGTGATGCAGTAAAATTTATAATGTGATACAGTAAAATATATAATTTAATGCAGTATAATTTATAATATGATGCAGTAAAATATATAATTTAATGCAGTAAAATTTATAATTTGATGCAGTAAAATGACAATTAAATATAGTAAAATTTACAATGTGATGCTAGTAAAATATACAGTTTAATGCAATAAAATTTATATTGTGATGCATTAAAATATACAATTTAAAGCAATAAATTTTACACTGTGATGCAGTAAAATTTACAATGTGCTGCAATAATATATACAATTTAATGTAGTAAAATTTACACTGTAACGCAGTAAAATATACAATTTAAAGCTGAAAGATTAACACTGTGATGCAGTAAAATTTATAATGTGATACAGTAAAGTATATAATTTAATACAATATAATTTACAATGTGATGTAGTAAAATATATAATTTAATGCAGTAAAATTTACAATTTGATGCAGTAAAATATACAATTTAATGCAGTAAATTTTACAATGTGATACTAGTAAAATATACAATTTAATGGAGTAAAATTAACATTGTATAAATCTAATGCATCATAATAGACTCTATTGAATTGATTTAAGTAATAAATGCTATATGTTTTACAACTGAAAACATGTATTATAAGTAATGATTTAATATCTATAAAGTACTTATTTCAAAAAAATAAAAAAATAAACCAATACATAAATCATGTTGCTTTATGAGCAGATCCTCCCATCTCATCTTTCTATAGCTCCAATGGTTTCTTGCATTTCTTCAGTGAGCGTGAGATGAGAACTCGTCCATTTACCAATTAGGTGTTTCTACTTTCCAACCAACCGATCATTATCACTTAAAGAAAATAAAATTAAAAAGGTAAGAATCTAGTAATACATAAAGTGAAATAAAAATTTATATTGCGATGCACCAAATATTTACATTGCGATGCACCAAATAAAAATTGATACCCTGATAGTACTTGAATGTTGTGTTTAAATATTTGTAAAATTCAATGTTATGAAACTACTGCATCACAATGTTATAAATTTACTGCATCACAATTTATAAATCTACCAAATCATAATGTATAAATCTATTACATCACAATGTGTAAATGTATTACATCAAAATGTTATTAACTACATCACAATATATAAATCTAATGTATCATAATGCAAAAATCTACTGCATCACAATGTTATTTTACTGCATCATGATGCACTAAGCAATAACACCGTGATGCGATAACTATGATGCATTAAAGGTGAATAGAAAAGATAACGAGGATACTTCATGAACAATGAGACTGTATTGAATTGATTTTAGTAATAAATGCTATATGTTTTACACCTGAAAACATGTATTATAAGTAATGATTTAATATCTATAAAGTACTTATTTCACAAAAAAAAATTTAAAAATGAACAAATACATAAATCATGTTGCTTTATGAGTAGATCCTCTCATCCATCTTTCTATGGCTCTAATGGTTGCTTGCTTTTCTTCGGTGAGCGTGAGATGAGAACTCGTCCATTTACCAAATAGGTGTTTCCACTTTCCAACTAACCGATCATTATCACCTAAAGAAAAAAACTAAAAAAGTAAGAATCTAATACTACATAAAGTGAAATAAAAATTTATACTGTGATGCACCAAATATTTACACTGCGATGCACCAAATAAAAATTGATACCCTGCTAGTACTTGAATGTTCTGTTTAAATATTTGTAAAATTCAATGTTATGAATCTACCGCATCACAATATATAAACCCAGTGCATCACAATGTTATCTATTGTATAACACCCTGTGTTTTCAAGTCATTGGCGACGTCGATAACTATGCTATTTATTTTTAGTATTGTACGCGTTTGCTTG
>BQNB010147548.1:0-13874 GCA_026074375.1 Tanacetum coccineum
GAGATCTTTGACATATGGGGCATCGACTTTATGGGCTCATTCCCGTCTTCTCGAGGGAACAAGTACATTCTCGTGGCCGTAGACTACTTGTCTAAATGGGTTGAAGCAAAAGCGCTCCCCACTAACGATGCCCGAGTTGTCGTTAAATTCTTGAAATCTCTCTTTGCCTGATTTGGAACTCCTCGTGCTATTATTAGTGATCGCGGTACTCATTTTTGCAATGACCAATTTGCAAAGGTCATGCTTAAGTATGGAGTTACTCACCGTCTTTCTACCGCGTATCATCCACAAACGAGTGGACAAGTGGAGGTTTCAAATCGTGGTTTGAAACGTATCTTGGAAAGGACCATAGGCGAAAATCGTGCTTCATGGTCCGATAAGTTAGATGATGCTTTATGGGCCTTCTGTACCGCTTTCAAAACACCCATCGGGTGCACTCCTTATAAGCTAGTGTACGGAAAGGCTTGTCATCTTCCTATCGAACTTGAACACAAGGCCTATTGGGCCTTGAAACATTGCAATTTTGACCTCAAGACCGCGGGTGATCACCGAAAAGTTCAAATGAATGAATTAAATGAACTCCAAGATCAAGCCTACGAGAACTCTTTAATCTACAAAGAGAAAACAAAGAAGATTCATGACTTCAAGATTAAGAACATGGTGATCGAGTTCTTCTCTTCAATTCTCGATTAAAGATTTTCTCAGGCAAGCTCAAAACCCGTTGGACCGGACCGTTCACCGTTGCTCAAGTTTTCCCTTATGGAACCATCGAGTTATCTCAAACCGACGGACCAAATTTCAAGGTGAACGGTCATAGACTTAAACACTATTTTGGAGGGGACATACCACCGATGGTTGTCCCGGATCTCCAAACTTTCCCCATGGACCACTAAATTCGGGGTCGAGTCAGGCTCGTGACTCGGTTAACAAAAACAAGCGCTTCGTGGGTGGCAACCCATGCTTATCCCTAGTAGTAGTATAATAATGAATAAGTGTGATGTGAGGAGGCTCGCCTCTTCCTTTCTCGTGTTTCGTGTTTTGTGTTTTATGTCCAGGATTGCCCGGATTATGAAGACTCTCGTGCTCGTGGTTTTGTCCATCGTTCACTCGATCTTCAATCCTTAGCATGCTTATATATGGGAATCCGATATCCTAGATCTTATTGATTAACGTTTATCTATTAGCATAATTAATAAACGGCTTTAGATTTGCGTAGAGACCCCTTAATATTTGGATTATACCTTGAAATTAGTATGGGGGTGACAGTCTCACATTGAGGACAATGTGTAGTTCTAGTATGGGGGATCTTTCGATTTGATCTTACTTGCATTTGCCTCGTCTTCATGTAACCCCGTTTTGCCACCAAAAAGATGTAATTTTATGCCAAAATTTAAAAAAAATCAAGAATAAAATAAGTGTTTTGACACAAATGTTTGACTTTCCGTTGGTGAGAATAAGAATAAATTTTGACTTGATCGGGCATGTTGCGCTCTAGCTTGCCCCTTAACTTATATAATTTTAATCTTTTGCTAGTCTTTTATACAAGAAGCTTTAAAACGCGAATTCTAGCTTGAAAAAGCCAAGAGTTTGCAAGTTTCCATGACAGATTTTAAATATGCAAAGCTTTTTTTATTAGACTAAGCATGGAGTTTTATATAAGTTAGATGCTAAACATGGAGTAGTTGGAACTCTTTAGAGCTCATAGAGGTTAATTGTGGCTTTTTGCTCCCATCAGCTTAATAAACGTTATATAATTGTTGAATAAATAAAGTTTCTTTGGTTTTTGTGATTCTTAGTTTAAATCACTTCGTAGAGATTCCTTCTGGTGAAAGTAAGGTACACATCGAGGTTTTGTCAGTGTTGTGGGGAAATAGGCTATCGATTCCTGACAGCTCGCTACCGTTGTCTAGGTAGTTAAAAGACCACGGGATTTGAAATTTAGCTATAATAATAATAATAATAATATGATAAACCAAAGCCGAAATAAGACTTCTGGATCATGGTCGGCTCGCATACCGATGTGACAGTCGTTTAAAGGGTGGAGGTAATAATAATAATAATAAGAACTGTGGGCTGATAAAAGTTTACTGTCTCTGGTCGGTTCGCTGCCGATGTGGCAGTCTTCTAAATAAGGCACATAGTAATAATAATCTGAGACTGATAAAAGTTTGCTGCATCTGGTCGGTTCGCTGCCGATGTTGCAGCCTTCAAAAAGGTCGAGGAAATTACTGAGGTCGAAATAAGACTCCTGGACCATGGTCGGCTCGCGTACCGATGTGGCAGTTGTTTAGAGGACCGAGGTTTAATAATGTTGTTATAATAATAATAATAATAAAGCTAAATTTCGACTCTAGGGTTATCTAAATAAAGCCTCCATCTCTGGACTCGTAGTTGAGTTGTTTCGGATGAAATAAAAAGGATAACCCCTAAATCATGCGAAATTAGAACCTTAATGTGGACCTTATTCTCACCATATCGTCTCTTTAGGAAAGGATTTCAAACTAGTTATGGTCTAAACCGGGTTTACTTTATGTGAATAAGCATTAAATTTATTTGTCACCAAAAATAAATAAAATCTTTAGAGGATTTAGGAATAAGGGAGCAGAAAGTAGCTATGCGTACACAATTAACATTTATGAGTAGTGTTAGCATCTTAACTAGTATTTAATAATGATTTTGTTTTTAAGCTTAGATTGGGGCGGGTGAAAAATCAAGGACGATGAATTTATCCTTTTAGTTTTTCTTGTTCCATGATCTTTAAAGTTATGATATGTATGAATGATAATAATAAATGCATAAAAATTGTAAAACGGGGAGCTTTTCAAAACTAGTGATTTCTTAATCCCCTTAGATGAACACATAGCTACTTTTCGAGGTAATTAGTCTAAGGGGGTTGAAGTTTTTAGTTTTAAGCATGTATTTATGTCATTGCGTGAGGACACGGCAATAGTTTAGTATGGGGGATTTTGGTATGTGCTTAATTACACATACCTTTTACCTATAAAAACGAGCCTAAAATGACCAAAATATATCAAAAATGCATTGTATTTGTGTGTTTTGTGATTTATGATGTGCAGGTAACGGATGTTCAGAAAAGGACAAAAATAAGCCAAAACGGACAAAACCAAGCACGAGATTGGAAAGAGCGTGAAAAGTCGAAGCCAAAGACGTGTTCATCTTAAATGGGCCAACCCGCACCCATTTAATAGGTCGGGCCAGCCTATTAAGCCCTTATCATTAAACCTTATAAGCTAAAAAGCCTTAAATCCTAAAAGCCCAAAAACAGGCCCAAACCAAAAGCCCAACAAATACTTAACCATAATCATGTTAAATTTGTATCACCGTCAGTCTTAAAGGTGTTACACCGTTAGTCCCTAGGAGTTACATCGTTAGTCCTTGCATGTTACACTGTTTGTCCCTCCCCCCACCCCACCCCCCCCCCCCCCCCCCCCCCCCCCCCCCCCCCCCCCCCCCCCCCCCCCCCCCCCCCCCCCCCCCCCCCCCCTTCCTCCCCCCCCCCCCCCCCCCCCCCCCCCCCCCAATACAACCCATCTCCCCCTAACACCCGTTAACCCTTTACCCCAAATAAGCCTAAAACCATTTACCCGCCAAATCTTTCACTATTTATCCTCCTTCCCACTTTTACCCTACAACTCACTCACACCCCACTTATCCCATCCTCCTAGAAGATGACAAGACCACGTTGGCAATCCCATGATGACTGATTGGTCAAGATACAATCAAGGGCTGAGATTGATGGCTTGGAGAGCACTCTTAAAACCTCTCACAGAAGAAACACACCTCAAAGGCCTAGATGCTTCTCAAGACCACTATAAATAGAGGCCATTGTCACACATTAGGGCATCTATTTTTTCTTGTAGTTTACAGCTTTATAGAGTAGCTTATTATCTTTTTGTTGTTTTCTTTTTAAGTATTGTAATGAATTAAAGCTTTAATGAAATTCTGAGTTTTATGTTAAAATTCTGTTTTTATGTTAATGAAATTTATGCTTTGAAAATGTTTGATAAGCTCATATAAGCTCTTATATCTCACAAGTTGTCTCTTAAAATAGTTTAGCTTCTTCATAGCCAAACTGTTTAAGGTTTTCTCTTATTTCACTCAAAAATCACTAAAAAGATTTTATGGATGATAAGCCGGATTTGGATGGGCTTATGGGTTTTACCAGCTTGTTTCTAACAAGCTAGAGCTTGTAGATAAGCTCTAAAGAGCAATACAGTCCTTGTTTTGAGCTAAGGACAAAGTAAGAATTCCATTTAAATTTCTAGCTTATTTACTGTCAGCTTACTTACTGCTTATTTTAGTGCTTATCTCTGCTTATTACTGCTTATTTTAGTTTATTTTAGCTGATTAATGTTAACTTATTGATTAGATATCATTAGTTTTACTTTTCATATAAAACTGTTCAAAAAGCCAAAAATATGTCTATTAGTCTAGCTTATTGATAAGTGCTTATTTGTGATTGAAATTTGCTTATTACTCTCTAATATACTTAATTATTAATCTGTTTTCAAAAATCTAAGGTTAAATTAGTTTTATATAAGCTTAAAATGGATTTTGGTTTGATTAAAGGGGTGTTTGGCAATAGCAGCACTAACTGTTAGTGCTGCTTGAGGGTCTTTTGGCTTAAATTCCAACTTTGTTATGCCCTTTTAAGGTGTTTTGATTAGTTTCCAAAAGTTTGTAAGGTTTAAAACTCATTTTCAAGGTTTTTAGTATCTATGTCTTGAATATGTAGGTTTGTAGCTTTTGATATCAGCTTATATGCTAAGCTTCTTATAAGCTGCATTTTAGTATTGGTTTTTGCTTGTATTTGATCTCTATATGCATCAGATTAGAGTTCATAAGTATTGCAATTGTCATTTGGAATTTTAAGTTCTAATATGTCATATTTAAGGTTTCAGTTTTAAAAGTTTGAACACCACTTTTCAATCTCAGATTTAGATAAGTAAATGGAAGTTTTAGGTTCTGATAATTAGTGCACAAGCTTATTGTTGTAGAAGCTCAATCTATTTAAGCTTAGTTTGGGATTTAAAACTTATTTAGTAGCTTAAATATAGGACTGCAGTTAGTACTTTAGTCTTTTATAAAAACATGAAAAACCCAAAAACATAAAATCTGCCTTAACTGCCATTTTCATTTATATTTTTCTAGCTTATTAAGTGTCCTTAAATGCTTATTTCTGGCTTATTTTTGTTCTTTGAAGTATAGACTGAATCGGTTTTGAGTTTTTAGCCTCTTGTCTTCAGCTTATTTGTCCTAAAATCTAACTTTTAAACTGTTATTTAGTCTTTTTTATGCCTTTAATGCCTAAACTGCTTAATGCTTTTCTAGCTTTTTAGCTTATTAGCCTAGTTTGTTTGTTTTTTTTGATTCATTACAGCTTATTAAGTCTAGATATAGATTAGTTTTTAGTTTTTGAGTTTTGTCATATCTTATTTAGCCTATTCGCTTTAGTCAGCTTGCAAGCTTTTTCTTAAAATATTTTTAAGCAAACTGCTTTTTCTCTGCTTATTAATAAGTTTTAGCATATAGTCATTTCATTAAAGTTGTTTAGTTTAGCTTAATCTAGCTTTTTCAAAAAGAAAATAAATTTTTTTTTTTCAAAAAGTAAGGTCCAGGACTCGAACCTGCGACCTCACCTTCACAACACACACACACACTACCAACGCGCCCTTGGGTCTTTTTCATACATGTCTTGCACCATTTAATTCTTATAGTCTTTTTAAGTTTTAGCTTATTTGCTTATTAGATTTTTAGCAGTTTATTGGCTTGAGCTTATTGATTCGTTTTTTTATAAATCTTAGGAATAGTGTTATTTTTAGGAATTTTCTCAAATTTTATAAAATAGTTTAGTAATTTTTATTAATTTTCTAGATTAAAGGTGTTTTAAATTGTTTAAAAATATAAAAAAGTTACAAAAAAATATAGTTTCTGTTTTGAAAATTATTTAAGTGCATTTAAGTTTAAAATTTAGCATTTTTAATTTTTAGGTTTTAAATTTGTGTTATTTGGTTAATTAGTCGCGTTTTTAATTCTCGTTAACGTTCTATGCTTAAATTTCTTAATTGCTAATTTAGCTTATCTTTATTTGCTTCTTGGTTTGTAGAATTAAATCCAATCAAATTGCGTTTATTCAAAATCTCAGCGATCAACAATACTTAAACAAGATTTCATTCCGCTTCGTCGGGATACGACTCGGGAAGATTTGGTCATCACTTTTCCTAAAGTGATTTTCATTTCTTAACGGAATACTACTTATATTATTTGATATTTGGTGTTTTAGAATATATATATATATATATATATATATATATATATATATATATATATATATACTATATTTATAAATTATATATAATATGTGTCCATAGTTTGAAAATAAGCAATGTTTCTCACCCCAAAATAGTAAAGTAAAAGTAGTAAAACATGGGGCTATGAACTCACGTTAGCAAGATGATCAAATGATAATTCACGCAAGAAAAAGATGATATAGAAATCTAGCCGCGACCTAGAATAATAACGCGTCTTAGAAACACGGAAAGTATGCCAAGAAATGCACAATATGTTCATCACCAAAAATTATGACGAAATGCACAATACATCCATTTGTGTTTGCTTTAGTTTGATTATCAAATCATGACGAAATAAAATCATATAGTTTTCGTTAAGTTTTGACGTTTAACCCAAAATTACTATTTTAGGAAAGTTTTTAGTTTCAAAACGTTAATACCGTCCCCTATATTTATTAAGTTTCCATATTTTCAAAACGCACTTACTAGCCTTAATCGCTTAACTTCTATGTCCGTTTCGCTAAATTTTTACCAAACTTACTATTTTTAGTAACTTTCTCGCTTTTCCTAAAATATGTTAACGACGTCTTTAAATGATACTAATCAATAGGTATGTGTTACTATATGTTTCGCTAGTGTTTAGAAAGTCCAAAAATGTCCGAAAGTGTCCGAAAACCCATTTTACTATTCACATCAGCAACTATTCACTTGGTTTTGCCGAAAAATATTTCAAGTTTCATTTGACTATAACTTGGCCGTTTTAAGTCCGATTTTAATGTGCGATATATGAAAAACTATCTATTCGAAACAAGCTCTTCAAAAACTACTTTTACGCCTAATGAAAACATTTTTAGGTCGACCAAAACCTCAAAACAAATTTGGGACAGCAAGCACTTTTTGTCAAAAACGCAACCAAAATCCACCCAAACTTCACAATAGTGCCTAATCTAGCCTAATCTCCATTCACAACTAATCCACAACAAAACCACACCTAAATCTAACCTAATCCCTTCATTTCTATTGTTGCAACACTCATTCAACTCTCATCTCACCAAGAACATAATATTTAACTAGTGAAATAAAGTAGTATCATTATTTATGAAATCTTGTCTTTAAAATCTTTCAAAAATTAAAACACAACATATGGATGTATGGATCTTGAACATATAAGAAGAACATAAGAAAAACCACAAAGAAAGATTCAAGATACTTACAAGAATGAAGAACAAGAAGCAATAACACAAGATCTATACCCAAAATCACTAGATCTTGAAAAACTCCAAATAATAACCAAACCTTAATTTGTAGATCTTGAAGAAAACCCTTAAATCAAAGAACCAATACTTGCAAACACCTTAGGTAACATTAGAAATGAACCTACAATGCTTGGATTATGCAAGAAATCAAAGAAAATGGAAACCCTATGTGGGTGTTTGTTGGCCGTAGGCTTCAAGAAGAGAAGAGGGAGAGAAAGAAATTTTTAGAGGCTTGAAAATGATTATGAAACCCTAAGTTGTGATATGGGATGGTATTTATAGGGCAAGATTAGGTTAAAAGGTATGCATCATAGTGCACATGTGACCAACACTATAACACCCCGTGTTTTAGGGTCATGGACGTCGTCAATAAATTTACTATTTTTTAGTCTTGTACGCGTTTGCTTTTAATTGTTATTATTAAGTTAAATCGCGTAAGCTAAGAATTGTCGTTTAATGTAAACGGGCACTAAACAATTAAACGTTTACATCAAGCAAGTAATAAATAATTATTTTGAGAATAATTATGGTCTTCGTTCATTTTATTTTATCGGTTAAGTAAAGTGTTTACGTTTCGTGATAAATTACATTTAGGCTTTCCCGGAACCACAAAAATAAATCTACGCTTCAATGAATAACCAGTTTTATTATCAATGAGTAAAGTTTATAAAACTTTACCAATGTACAACAAATGGGACACCCCTCTTTACAAGAAATAAACCAAGACATTCATTTGCAAAGTAATACATTTCAACTAAAGACTACATTTTACATATTAACATTATACTTTCATTTTTACATGTATAATACTTTCATATGGCAAGTAAATATCTATAAAACATGGAATGTCAATAAAGTCACTTATGTATTTTTAGTATTGTTTAGCGTTCAGCTTTTAATTTTTCTTTTTGTTTTTTTGTAATAGTTAGTTTAAGCGTGAAGCACCAAAATATCGTTCAATGTAAACGGGCATCAAACAATTAAATGTTTACATCAAGCAAGTGTTAAGTAATTATTTTGAGGATAATTATTAACTTTTTTCATTTTATTTTTATTGGTTGTGTAAAGTGTTTACGTTTCGCGATAAAATACGTTTAGGCATACCCGGAACCACCAAAACTTTCCTACGCTTCAACAAATACCCACAATTATACCCAATGCTCAAAAATTACAAAAATTCATCACATATATACATATATGGCCGGATTCAAGATGGTAGAACCAAAGAAAATATCTATTGCAAGACATATTCCTTAATTTCATGGGATGATCTCTCTTTTTGGGAAACATAGTGCCACACATTATGAACAACTTGACATTGTACATCACAACTATTAAAGCCTTATATTTTTTTTTTTACAAAGACTTTCCTATGACATTTGACTAGTTCGTTAGGGTTTTATTAATGCTTAGAAAAGTGCAAGTAAACACATACACTCTTTATTTACTAAGTGAAAACACAAAATCCTCTAATTGTCCTCCCTTTTCCTTCCCTTTTTGGCTACGACATCCACACAAATCCAAGAACCATCCATAACATTTTATCCTACTACATTACACACCTTCATACAACATATCTAAGACCTACTAAGGTATTTGTAAGCCTTGGTTAACCATTTACAAGTATTGAAGCAAGAAAGAGGAAGCTAGGGTTTTCTTGGTTAATTAGGGTTTCAAATCTTGCAACCTTGGGTTAAAAATCTAAACAAGGGTTTAGATCATATATCTCATCATCATACATCTCATTAAGGTTATCTAAAATCCTTTATGTCCTTCATTTATCATTGTATGTGTATATATGTTCTATATAGCAAAAATCACCATTTAGGATACTTTTGAACATGTGACATGAATTTCTACTTGTGATCATTGTTTTGTGAACTTTTACATATGTTATGTTGTTGGTAATATCATGTTATAATGGGATTATAAGTATTGTACAATGTTGGTTTAAGTATAAAAAGTATATGGATAAACTAGTTAACTAAAAGTTACTTAATGAGTTTATGATTTTATAAGTGTTTTTAAGGACTTGATTCTTGGACATTTTTGTACAATGATGGACTTAAGGACCCTAGGAATGTAATACATGTATTATATAGTGTTGTAAAGGATTTGTAACAAAGTGGCTAAACAAGAAAGTTATAAAATCAAACCTAAACATGTTTTTATGAAAAACATCAAATCTTTATGTTTTAATTCGACACATAAACTATTTATTTTATGTTTTTATAAAATAGTACGTCTCATGACGATTCCAAAAAGGTAAGAAACTCAAAAAACGGATTAATAACGAAGAAGATACGTAGTTTACGAGTTATACGTTAATTAAACGCGTTATAAAAGAAATTTTATAAAAACAAGTTATAAAATACTTCTGATATATAAAGTTTATTATTTTTATCAGATCACACATATTTTAGGATTCCAAAACAATAATAATCGTAATTTTTCCATCAATAACGAAGGAGTTATGAATTACGCTAGTTTATATACTTAATGTTATTAAAATTACTTATAAAATTATTTTGATTATAAGTTACTGTTCATCTCAAGACATGAACTTTTGGAAACACACCATTAATAAGTTAGACTTTTAATAACAAAGACGTTCTCGAAAGAATCGTTTAAAAACGAAATTAATGAATACAATACGACATATTTACGGGTTTTACGATAACTAAAGCTATAAAAATAAATTTATAAACTGTCATGAACAGTAAAAAGTACTATTCACAATAGGTCAAAAATAAGAAAATGTAATATTTTGATAACTCGTCTTTATACGAAAGTGTGGACATAAGAAATGTAATAAACGGGCTTAAAACGATAAAGTTACGTCATTTTTACTAATGAAATATTTATAAACGTTTTAACAAAGTACTGTTCATCAGAAGGTTATAATATATAAAAATGTAATATTTTTATATATCATCTTAATACGAAGACGTGGACGTAAGAAACGCAAGGAAACAGACTTGAAACGTGAAAGTTATGTCATTTTTACCAAAGGTATATTTATAAATGTTTTAACTTTATAAATATGATTTCACTAAAACAATTAGATGGTGATTAACTATATAGATAAAATACATGGTATTATTTACCCCAAATGTGATTAGTTACTATACGACCTATATATGATTAAGGTTGCACTCGATCATTACAGTGACGCATTTTCTGTGCTATACTTGTATACGCTCACTCAAGGTGATTTCAATAGCCCACGTTTTACAATGATTTTGTTTATATGTCTTTTGGGGTGACAACATGCATATGATAATATACAATGTGACACAAGTGGTTAAGTTTTACATTATGATTACGTGTTGCCTAAGTAGCTATAACCTAGTTGGCTATTCATCAAGAACTGATTAGTATTAACCACAGATTGGGTAGCCGTGAATGTTTATGAAGCAATAGAATCTATTAGGATTTGAACATCCCCCGTTCGGTGACTTGCTATCACTAGTGGGCAAACAAACGTATAACTCATTAGAACATAGGCTGTTGCGGTAAAGAACATCATCATGGGCAATGTAGGCCATGTTATAATGGTAATTCATTTATGTCAGAGCTTTAGTGTCATGAAGCTTAGGCAACGAAAATTACATCTACATGATGTCTGCATCTGTTGCATTATCATACACTTGGGAAATCTTGTGGTCCTACAATATGAGATTACAAACCTAATGAATTCAGCAACATTATTGTTGACGTTTTAAAGCAATGTTTTCCAGGTTCAATAAGACTAGGTGCAAGGGATACATTTGGTGGTTTTGATTTGGATATCATGCATTAAAAGATTTTGTCGCGTCACATTTTGAATCCTGCTTAGGGCTAGAAATCTTTGTAATTTTGAACAAGTGACGCTTCGGGCTTAGTAGCAAATACTTTGTTAAAATCCATGTATCCGTTTTAAACGACTTTTTGGTCGTTCAATATATTATCATGTGTTATTGATCATATGAGTAACACACCCGAAGACCCCTCGACCCTTTTCCGCTTCGACCCAATTTGGGGAGTTAACTAAACTAATATTTAAATTAACAGATTTTGATTTTACACATCAGACATACCATAGCAATGTGGTATTCTATGAGTAATGGGATTATGAGACAGTATCACAATTCCTTAGATAACATAATACCCATGGCCACAAA
Source organism: Tanacetum coccineum (assembly GCA_026074375.1). NCBI lineage: Eukaryota > Viridiplantae > Streptophyta > Magnoliopsida > Asterales > Asteraceae > Tanacetum > Tanacetum coccineum. The sequence goes on from BQNB010147548.1 coordinate 11,731, forward strand.
CTTGCCAATTTGTTCAAACATAATGGCATTAACATTAATTTCAAGCCAATTGCATGCTATAACGTAGAAGTCTTAGAGAAGTTCAAGGACTTTATGTACATGTCTTAACTAGAAGACATAACACATTAATTACTAACATTACGTTATAAGTCTTTAAGAATTTCAATAACTTCATGTACATGTCATGATAAGGAGACATGACAAGTTAATTGCTTACTTTATAAGTCTTAGAATGTCAAGGTAACTTTATGTTTATGTCTTTACAAGAAGTCACAAGCATATTAAATAAAGTATTATTGAACTCCGACTCTTGGCTTCAACTATCTTTCAAGTTAATTACATACTTCTTATTGATGTTTTTACAAGAGGACATAATCATATTGGCTAAACCTTTTAGTGAATATGATGAAGTAGGTATTTACTTCTTATTTATGTCTTTACAAGAAGACACAATCATATTTGCTAAACCTTTTAATGAATATGATGAAGTATGTATTCATTATTAAGTGACACTAGTTCTAAGTAGGGCAACATACATCGAGGTGTATAAGTCCTAGTAGAATATTAGATTTCTTACCATGCGGTTAAGAAAAACCATTAGTCACAATATCAAGCATTTATACAAATAAGTGAGCATATTATGAGTCATGTTACGATCCTGAGACTAGTAGGTTATGAGTCCACCATGCTTTTATATGTTTGTATGGATAATATGACAATGTCACAGATATGATATGATTTAAGTCAAAACTAAAATCACATTTGCATTATGTTAGGATTAAAAGACTTTTCGAAGCTGTTTGGAAGTTACTACTGCTAAGGTTAGAGTTACTGCTGCTAAGCATAACTTAGTGCTATTAGTGATATTAGTGAAAAATATGCTAAGTAGTTAGTACTGTCAGTTACTGCTGCTAGTATATATTACTACTGCTAATGGAAGTTAAGACTGCTCAGAGACTTAGAAGAAATACTACTAAGTAGTTAATACTGCTAATGTAAAAGTTACTACTATTAGTGTAACTTAGTACTGCTAGTATATGTTAGTACTGCTTAAGTAAAGTTACAATTGTTAGCATAAAGTTAGTACTGTTAGTGTAACTTAGTACTGCTGATGAAGAATGAAGAAAATATTCTAATTAGTATATTATACTGTACACAGTTAGTGTTGCTGGTATAAAAGTTAATGCTGCTGGTTATAACTGCTGAAAGATTACAACTACTAGAAGAGTTTCTACTGTCAGAAGGATAAAGACAAGAGAAAGGATAAAGATAAAGATTGTTTTTCAAGGTTACTTACGGGATAAGTATGAGATATTTTTGTAAAAGATATGTATAAGTTATTTCTTTAGAAGATCATGATAACTTAGGAAAATATTGTAAGCCTGTTAGGACTCCTTGGTGTATAAAAGGAGGTCCTGGGGTATAGAGTTCGATGTACCAAAAATCATATCAAATAATCATTGTTCTGTCAATCTATTTGTAGCTTCAAGGTTTTGTAACCCTAACACTATTAAGAGTGTTCATATTATATTGAGGCTAAAAGTTTGGTAAACTATTTGTTATTGATCTTGTTTATTACTGTTTCATTGAAATTCTTCTTAGTATCATTGACTAGATTCTGTATAGTCTTTGATATTCACAATCAAAGTTTCTATCATAGTTGTTTTGGATTTATTCAATACAACTTAGATTTATACAAGCTAAGCAAGATCTATTCTATTGGGATCAACAAGTGGTATCAGAGCTCGTGAGAAGCTTTGAATAAGAAGAAACTTTACTACACACAAGATCTAATTTTTTAAGAAGCAATGGATTCTCAAACTACTCAAACCATCAAGCTACCCATACTTCAACCTGGTGAGTATGATCTCTGGAAGATGAGGATGGAGCAGTACCTACAGTGCATTGATTACACTCTATCGAAGATCATAGAAAATGGTAATGCACCCATAGTAACAAAGAATGTTGATGGTAAGGAGTCTGTTATCCCTCCTATAAGTATTGAAGAGAAGGTACAAAGAAGGGCAAAGTTAAAGGCAAGAAGCACTTTGTTGATGGCCTTACCTAATGAGCATCAATTAAAGTTTAACTTATACAAGGATGCTAAGACATTGATGCAGGCTATTGAGAACAGATTTGGAGGT
>BQNB010147550.1:6258-16422 GCA_026074375.1 Tanacetum coccineum
ATACATTTAGGACTTTCATCAAACACTTGGTATGCAAAACGATAATCAGGGTTGGTTTCAAAACTAAAATTAACAAATGCATACAAAATTAATCTCTAATGGATTATGAATATGATTAGCTAACATAATTCGATTCAATCAGAAAAAAATTAAAAAAAATGACTTTAGACAAAGTTAATTAAGAAGATACCTTCGATGATGATGCGAAATCTGACGAGGTTTTTCCGTGGATTAGATAATCGGATTTGTGTTTCCAGTTTTAAATTAAATTGTTGTTTGTTCTTGCTTCTCAAATCTTGGTTTAAAGAATTTTGTTTTTAGGTGATCCGGCTGAAGGGTTTTGTTTCAGGGTGTTTTTTTTGGTAGAATTAAATGTGAGGTAGTGTTAACAAATAGCATCCGTTGATTATTTTTTATTATACACGTGTAGTTTTCTTAGAATTTTAGGGCCAAGATGAGTTTTTCAAAAGCATGTTTTATATAGGTTATATAGATAGATAGATGGGTTAAAATCATACCTCTATGCCATTAAATGATATATGATACCTACCATGTAACTTGAGAAAAAGAAAGTGGTAAAACCCTAATGGTTATTTTCTTTCGTTAAAAAACTAACGATTTTTGGTCGAGTTAAGGCCCAATTATAAATGAGTTTACAAGAGCAAGGTACTACACCACACCATTAAACGTTTAAGGCAGTAAAAAACCCGGTTAACCAAGTTTGAGGTATCAAAATACACTTTGGCCTATTATAAAAGGAGTGCTAGAATTTCTTATTTACGAAAACAAAACAAAATTTGTATCTCAACTTGTCTCATTTTCAGTAATAAAATTTCGATGGAAATCAAATTGCTAACTAAAAATGATTATATATACCTTCGTGCAGGTAATCCCCTAAGTTTCTTTTCTCTATCACTTGTGTACATGCAAGGCATAATTTCCTGCGTTCCCAACAATACCCTAGGAGCTTATCAAGGTTCGGATGAATAAAGGCACCCAATAGATGTAAATCCCCCTAATTTTTCAAATGCTTGATCAAAATTCATTAAATAAGCTTTTTTTTTTAATTTTTTTTAGAACGGCCAGTTAGTGATTCGAGCTCACAGTGACATCCAATTGGGTAGTATGCAAGGCTCGAACCTTCTCCTTAGGGGATAAACCCCACTCCTAGTTAACTCCTGAAGGAAATCAGATTTCATGCAGCCCTAACGTGTTTAATTATGTGTGTAACCCATAAAACACCAAACGAGTTGACTCGTGATGCCACTGTTGGGATTTAAATAACTGTTAACCATTAACACTACGAGTACGCAGCGGATATGGATCATGTTTGGTATATATGATTAACACACAATAAATAAACAAAAGAGAAAACGAAATCTAACCTCTTGATGGATCAAATGCTAATGAAAGAAAGTGACTAAGATGTCACCTCTACGAGTGCTCACACAAACACGACAACAAGCACGCCCAAATGCTAGTCCTACTTTACGTGTATCCCAAACAACCTTTGTATATCAAACACCCCTGAATAAAGTCCCAAATATCACTCTTGTATTAAGTACCGAAAATCAGAAAGTGAAGCCTAGGGTTTCACCGAATTCGGTTGTCACCGAAAATGAGCAGAAACAACCGAAAACCAAAACCACAAACCCTAGATCGAATCTAAACGTTGTCACTCCTTGACAACCTATAAACCAATGTATTACACCTTCTGGAACAGACCTGGGATCACTACAACAATCGGGGTTTTCCCCAGCAACATTTCGGGGCTTTCCCCAGCGAGATGTCGCTGGGGAATCGTCGCTGGGGAATCCTCGTCAGGGATACAATCCCCAGCTGATTTAATAGGGAAGAAAGAGAGGAATTTCTGTGTTTGTAGGCTATGTTGGACGATCCAATGAGCTAGGGAGAGTGGCTTTAAATAGCCTTCAAAACCCCTACTCATGATAAGACTCAAACCCTTGAGTTTAATCCTTATCACACCACCTCCAAACCTTATCATGTCCCTTCTCTCCTTATCACCTAGGTTCAACGCATCTAGACTCTCTTCAGAATGTTCCTTATGGCCGGCTAGCTAATTAGGACACCATAGGATTCTTGTCTAGTCATTTTTGGTCCAAACGGTTTACATTTTAGAAAGCTACGTGAAGTAAACAAACGTACTCTAAATGTTTAACGTGTGTGCCCCCAATAGGCTCACACATTTCTAGTCGTAATGAGCTAATCCAACTACCACATTCCAACAGAAATAATATATTTGCATATCAAAGTTGGTTATTAAACTAATATAGAAGACCTTGTGCCTGCTAATGAGATCGCTTTCGCTCAGGTCCTTGAATATTTAAAAGACTAAATTATTCAACTTTATGTGGGTATCTAACATTAAATCAGTAACATAACTAGTGAAAACAGTTAATTTACTTTATACTTGCATGCCAATTAATCATCTTGTCTTGAGAGTATAATGAGACTTTTGAAAGTTTAGTTAATCATTTGTATTATTGATGTTACGTGGAAGAAAAGGTGATAGAACTGAGACATCATGATTCCATCTTTCTGTTGACAACTTGGCCAGCACTCGGATTGACTTGCCTTTGTTTTCGTGATCTTTATGTAAGTTAAAGTAAAGCTTATTACTGTTGGATTATGGTAGTCGGCTAGCATTTGTACATTACGAATATGTGAGCCTATTGGGGGCACACACGTTAATACACGGAGAATGTGTTTAATACTTCACAAATATAAACTGAGGTACTAAATTGGACAAAACCCGAACTCTAAGGGGGACACTAAAGTGGCCGACCCCTATGGGAGGTTCTAGATGGGTTTTATGTTCAATTAGCATTTAAGGAGGCCCATGAAGGTTTTCTAGAATTAGGGTTTGGGTGCCTATATAAACTGTTCGCTTGTTAACAGGGATCACTTCACTGTAATCGCCACCATCCTACTGAGCTGGAGTCACTGTTGATTTTGCTGGTCCCTGATGAGACTGTAAAACACAGGAGAAACAAATCCAAAAATGATAATCATAAGATGCCTTATAATCAAACAAACAAATAAGAATATTTTTAAATATTGGTGGATAGTATTTGCTCGTTACCAGCATGTCAATCACTGAGATCACTATCACTAGCCACTGAGCTATGAAATAACGTTGATATTTCCCTTTCTCGATGAACTTTTGTCATCATGGCCTAATGGAAGGGGAAAACAAAAGAAACAAATTTGTGATATTGCCAATTAGGTATAAAACTAGCTATGTGTCAGATGAGAACAAGAACGAAGAGCATGTTCTCTTGTGAAAAATACAAATCAATATCTCGTTAAATTCATTTAGCCGTTGGAGTTTAATTGACGCAAGAAAGTGGAATGGAATCATAACTTTGTTCATAGCTCCGGATGCGGAAAATGACAAAGCAGGTGAAATACGTTTGACCCAAATTTTCTATGTTTTTGTCACCAAAGTTAAACAGCTCCAATGCAACTTAAAGGACTAGCTACTAAAGTTTGTATACGCAGTTTGCTACATATGTATTGTTGCATGTTTTCTGCCGTTGAATCATTTACTATAAGCTATCATATGTTATGCCAATATATAGTTATCTTTTAAAAAAATACGTACCAAGTAAATCCAAATAAGCCTGATGGCACAAACTGAGGAATTCGCTAGCACATTTTTAATTCAGTCAAGTCGACCAATGGTGGATCAACTTGTGCTACTGGTTAATTGTATACGAGTTCAAATTCGTTTGCTACAAGTCAACTCATTTATCAGTCAATTTTTTTTGGGTATGAGCTTGTTCTACAGCCAATTTATCATTGATGTTTGCACGTTTGTGATAAGATCTAGTCAACGGAATCTAACAAAATTGCCCCTATAGCTCAGTGGTAGAGCGCCAGTCTTGTAAACTGGAGGTCTGTAGTTCGATCCTGCATGGGGGCACTTTTAATACCTCTTTTTAGAACTCAAACATTGGGAATTTTCTCCCTCTCTCCACCAGAATTTAACTCTCTTTCTCCATCCGCCACCTCTTCTCCTCTGTCTCCGATTCACGCCCCGTCCCTGAACTTTCTTCATCCGAATACTCCCTTTGAGAGTTTGAGATCTAGACCTTCTCTGGTGACTCCTATCTTCATCTGAGTTGTCGTCGGAATATTCTCGCCGTGATTTTGACCTAGCTTTTTTCCGGTGACTGTCATCGGAATCTGAACTGTCTTCGTCGAAATATTCTCGGCGTGATTTTGACGTAGATACTTTGCGGCGACTCTTCCGGTGGCTGTGATCGGAATCTGAGGTGTTGTCATCGGGCCGTGATTTTGAATGTCAAATACATGCAGGAGAGATAGAAAGTTCATAACAGGCGAGATTGGAATCTGAGGTGTTGTCATCGGGCCGTGATTTTGAACGATTCAAATACAAGCGAGATAGAAAGTTCATAAGAGGCGAGATTGGCAGTTCATATAAGGCGAGTTGAAAGTGGAGTGAAATAGGCGAGTTGATTGTATTGACAAAACAAACTAGTGTATCTTTTTACAAGGCGAATTAGGGCTGTGGCGAGTTAAGGGTAGTGGCGAGATAGTATTAGTATTTAGTATTCTGATCTTTTGGGTATATTCTGATGATCTGATCTTTTGGGTACATGTTTCAGAATTTAGAATTCAAACATTTGAGTAAATCTTTTGAGTATATGATATTTGACATTTTTGCTTATACGTATACTAATTTAGGAAAATAATATTATTAATAATATGGTACATCGTACCAAATTGGGTACATCGTACCAAATTATATGGTACATCGAACCAAAGCGAACCGGGGCGTACCAAAATGAGCCTACCCCCCTTCGTACCGAATTTTAAAGACCCGCGAACCGCGTACCCGTTTCGCGTTCCCGTACCGAAGCGTATCGCGTTTCATGTGACTTTGATCTAAACATAAATAAGCCAATGATTGAAAATGATAATGAAAGTAATACTAATAAGCAAGGGTCTAAAAACAATGAGTTGAATAAGAAAAGAAATATGGAAGAAAACAAAGAAAGCAATGGATGATCTCATTGTGTGAACACTTTTTTGGTTATAAAATGCCCTATGCTCAGATTAGATATAATCTGGAAAGAATGTGGGGCCAAGTATGGGCTTTTTGAATTATAACACAAAATGACATGTATTTGTTCAAGTTTAAACACGAGGTTGGTATGGGCCTTGGATGGTAAACAGTAAGCCACTTTTTGTTTAAAAGTGGAACTCTATCATTAACATGGATAAGCATGAACCAAAATCATTGCCTTTATGGATTAAACTTTACAACGTACCTCTGATTTCTTGGAATAAGTGCAATTTCTAGTAGTCTAGGTAGGCCACTTATCATGGATAAAACCACGACTAAGATGTGTTAGGATGGAACATGTAGGGTTGGATATGTTAGGGTCCTTGTGAAGTCAATGTTGAGAAAGTATTCAAGAAATAGATTAAAGTCTGTTACAAATGTGATGACAATGGGAACATGTGTTCTAAGTTTGTGGATGTGGAATACAACTGGAAACCTCCTACTTGTAATCATTGTCAAGTGTTTGGACATGTGAATGGTAGATGTTCTAAGCAAAGTAATGGTGTCTTTGTGGTTGGAAAAAAGAGCAAGGGAACGTGGATAATAGACAATTTCGAAATGACTTAAATAGGGTCAGAGAAAGCAATATGAACAATGTTGCAGCCAATAAGAATGGGGAAAAGAGAGATGCTCAAAGAAATAATAGAACAATGAACAAGAGGAAAAACAAACCTAAGGTTAGGTATGAATTCAGGCCTAAAGAAAAGGAAGTTATTAAAGAGGGTACAAGGAGGACACAAGATAAACCTAATAAGAACAATAAAAGGTCAAGAAATGAAAAAGTTAATAATAGCCATGTGGATACTAATTGTCATAGTCCTAAATCCTCTTGGAAACTTAACAAGGAAAACATGAAGAATCGGAGAAGAAGTGCTAATAAATTTTCAGTTATGGAGGACATTGAAGATGTTGAAGTTTTTGATGGGACAAAGAAGAGTGAGCATGAAATAGTGGACAAATTTGTGATGTAGTTGTTTAAGTAACCACAATGTATGTGGTTTATATAGTGCTCACTGGTTTTTAAATGATGATAGAAAAATGGCGTTTAATGCTAAGAGATGCACTCAGTAGTCATGACTTTGTCAAGTCAAGTAATGTATTTTTAGTGATTGTGTTTTCCAATATAACATGTTTTGTCATATTGATATGAATAAATCACGTACAATGCTACGCTGATCCACTTAGTGTCAGGTGACTTGTCAAGTCATTGTTTTCCTATTATGATGATTTTACCTGATCCAACTTTTTATTTATTTGTCAATTTCATGGCATAATTGTCTACATAAATAAATTGTATACTGTTGTCTGTGACATGTCCTAGTCATGTGGTTTGTCATAAACATGATTGTCAGTATACTGTTCAATTTGTATAAATTGCAGTAGATATATTCTCATTACCCTTTAATTGTGTAGTTTACAAAATTTAAATTATGCAATGTTAATTTAGTAATGCAGTGTTTATTAATAGGTACATAAAATAGTTTAATTGAAAGTACATAATATATACATCAATAAAATGAACATTAAAATTTTACAGAAACAAAACCACAGAAAGCATAATAACATTACAATTTTCTAGAAACAAAACTAGTTTAAACCAACTATTTGAACCATTCGTGTTTATATCATCTAGATGTTGCGCATCATACTGCTGAGAGTTGTATTGTTCATACATTTGAGATGATTCTGTGTAATGTCCAGTGTATGGTTGAGAGGTGTTTGCAAAATGTTGGTCGTAAGGTTGCGATGGGTATGGTGTTTGACATTAAGGTTGTGAGGGTAATGTAGATGTCCGCGTATTGTTTTGAGGGGTAAGGGTTAATATTTATTGAAAGTGTTGTCAAACTGTTGAGTTGGGTTGTTGAAAGATGGTTGGTTGTTTTGTGTAAATTATTGATCATTGTGTGTACATATGTTGACAGGCGGTTGAACGACAAAGGGTTGACCGCATTGATCACGCCTGTGTCCCGTTTATGTGCAACTGGTACAGATTACGTATATTTCCTTAGCTCTCACCATGAGATTGTATACGTTTTTTGTATTTTTAGGACGTCTAGGTTGTGGGTTTTCTATGCGAGGAGGAATAGCTTTTTGAATATTCTATGGAAATTCCCATTGTTGCATATTTTCAAGGGAATGAATTGACTCAGAATAAGTGGCTTGATATTTTGGCTTTTTAAACCAATCTGCCACATAATGGACACAATCCGTCAAACCCAAAAATCGTGTTATCGCTATTATGTGACCACACGGAAGCCCTGAAAGTTGCCATTTACGACATCCACAAATGCTGTTTGTAAGGTTGACTTCACGAATGTACTGACCATCAAAACTTCGTATTGAGTATTGCGTTAACCACCTTTAACACCCCAAGTCACACTTTTATCTTTTGTTTGCCACTACTATTGTGTGGCTGCCCATTTTTGTTATTTTGTACGTCCAATATTTGCTACAATAGTAGATAAAACAAGAATGAATATATGAAGTTTTATCAACGAAAAAATATGGTTTTGTATATTAATGTTTTCAAAGAATAATACTAGCCAGTTGTCGACGTTGATAGTACCATTATTGCACCATCGCAGGGATAGTCTCTACTAACTTTAACCATAAAGACGGCTCTTTTCTATATATTACACCTACAAGCATTGACAGATCTCCAGACTATTTGATGTCCTAAAATTGTGAACGCACTAGAAGGCAATGAGCCCATGACATCTTTGAGGACCAGCTCTACAAGCTGTTTTCATGTGCATTCCAGGCTGGAACAATTTGTAGTGTGTTCATGTCGTTGCATAAGTCCCTTCCTCGTGTAATATCCTTGCATATTTTCCCAGAATAAACCATTTTCTTTTTTTGTTTTTCAATTCCTAGCCTAGGTTCATCATAAGATGACGACAAACATACACAAAGAAAGGCTAAAGGAAATTCTTTTCACTGCTAAAGCTATACAGCCAGCCTATCAGATATGAATAACAAATTAGGATTATCACCAATGCATTCTTTGAGTACGGACATCCACCATGACCAACATGGACCTGTTTCCCCTTTGCATATACCAAATGCAATTGGCACAATCTGATTGTTTCCATCCATGGCCACAGCTACCAGATTTGTTCCCTTGTATAGACCCTTTAAATGCGCAGCATCGATCATAAGCACCGGGCGTAGATAATTGAGGAACGTACGAATCTGTAATAAAAGATTATAAACATACTTTTATGATGTAATAGAATTATATTATTTAGATTTTGTGAGCAACACTTACCGAAGCACCAATGGCAATGAATAACATCTCGAAAACTCCGTTATCGTCTGTTTTGATACGTGTTACTGTCCCTTGATTTTTTTTCTAGGTTATAACAATAATACGGGAGCATTTCAAATGCTTCGTATGGTGAACCCCTCACCTGTTGTATACCGTAGTGCTTCCCTTTCATTGCTTGTTGGTAAGAAATATGTATTTTATATTCTGATAGAATATCTTGTTGTATATCTTTCCCTCTTAAAACCCGTGACCTATCTTGTAATTTTGGAGTAAGAAGGTGACCAATTACTTTTTTGTTTGCATTTCGATGGTTAGGATATGTTTGAGTCTTGGAACAAGTGTGAACATCATTAAGATATGTAATGTAATATTTCTTTGTATGATCCCACAGGGTAGCCCGGAGATACCAATCACATTCATTAAAATGATAGCATTTTAAGTAACATCTTTCCGGGGCTGATCTGTCTGTTACAAATTGGAAACCTTCGCTTAAAGCTTTCAACCTAACAGCCATGATCAAAGATTCTTTGTTGTCAAAAATCTTACCCTTTTCAACTTCTGATTGTTGACTATACTGATTTGAAATATTTGGTTTTGCCTTGTAAACTGGTGTCTCCGGAATGTCAGGCTCAAATGACATGAACTTTTGCCATTTATGGATTTTGTCTTGGGGGTTTTCATTAACCACATCATCTGTGTTATATTCGTTTGATCTGAAGTCAAATGAGGATTCAGGATTTGAAAAATGTGGCTCATTTTGCAAGTGTAGGGAGTCGTTGCTATGAAAATCATTTTGGCCTAAATCAAAAGATATACCATTGTTTAAAAAAGACGATGGTATTTCTTGATTAGATGGGCCTTCGTTTTCTAAAGTTGTTGATTCAAAAAAATTAAAGAACATATTTTTTTGATTGTTTTTCCGTTCAGAAACAAACAAATATGCAAACTTATCCTTGGAGTTACAAGCACACTCAACAAAAAATTATACCTCAGCGTCGTCTGTGATATCAACAACAGAGTCAAATGACGAGAGCTTAAACGATAAGTTTATCACAGCATTTGCTTCCAAATTGAATTTCTGCATCACCATTTCATGTAACATTGAGTATGTCAGATATTCTGACAGTATGGAACCTCGTTGGGTTTCATTAAAATGAATTAAGCACTTGAAGTTTTTTATATTTGACGCCATTTTTTAAGGTTGAGTTTAGGATGTTATGAATACATATTCGTTTCAAGAATTATATATATAGATTAAAAATGTAGATCGCGCAAAGTTAAGCGTGATCTACTCAATGTCAGAGAGTTGTCCTATCAATGCTTTTAAATAAAAGTTAAAAAAATGTAGATCGCTCAAAGTTAAGCGTGGTCTACTCAATGTCATAGAATTGTCCTATCAATGCTTTTAAATAAAAGTTAAAAAATGTAGATCGCTCAAAGTTAAGCGTGGTCTACTCAATGTCAGAGAGTTGTCCTATCAATGCTTTTAAATAAAAGTTAAAAAATGTAGATCGCGCAAAGTTAAGCGTGATCTACTCAACGTCAGAGAGTTGTCCTATCAATGCTTTTAAATAAAAGTTAAAAAAATGTAGATCGCTCAAAGTTAAGCGTGGTCTACTCAATGTCATAGAATTGTCCTATCAATGCTTTATCAATGCTTTTAAATAAAAGTTAAAAAATGTAGATCGCTCAAAGTTAAGCGTGGTCTACTCAATGTCATAGAATTGTCCTATCAATGCTTTTAAATATTATATGTAATGCTGTATTTATACCCAGTAAAATT
>BQNB010147551.1:0-16422 GCA_026074375.1 Tanacetum coccineum
GCAAATGCGTACAATACAAAAGGTACATTGTGGATTTATCGACGTCGTCAATGACTTGAAAACACAGGGTGTTATACATAATGCATTTTGGAAAGAAGGGTAAGTATCACCAAGATATGTAGGACCGTTTGTGATCCTTGAAAGGCTTAGCCTTGTTGCTGATAGGTTGAGGTTGCCTGAGGAGTTGAGTTGTGTACATGACATATTCCATGTGTCGAATCTGAAAAAAAAAAGTTTGGCGGATGCTAGTCTGCATGTGTCATTGGATGAGATCAAGGTTGACAAAACTCTTTGTTTTGTTGAGGAACCTATTGAGAATAGTGTTCGTGAAGTTAAGAGTTTGAAATGTAGCAGAATGGTGGTAGTTAAGATCCATTTGGACTCGAAGTGAGGTCTTTAGGACTTCAGGTGAACTGAGTATCCACACTTGTTCGTTGAACAAAAGATCATTGGGAGTTTAGTTAAAGTTGGGTACGTAAAGTTTCTTGTAGACCTTAGTATGCCCTTAGATATGTTTGTGTGATTTTGGTTAAAGCTATTTTATGAATAAGCTCGAAGTCGAGCCAATTTTTCAAAAGCGTTGAGTTTTGTAACAATTTATAATTTGGCTTTAAGACAGTTCTTGTTTGATGAGTTGTGAGGCTGGGTTATAAATGACGTTGTTACACAACTTAAGGTTTTTGACGAGTTTCCTCGATGACGGGCGAGGTTCATGTAGTTGGATGTTTCTTTTCGTTTGGAGCGATTATGCTGCTATGCGTACCCTTTTGTGGGTAGGCAAAGTTGCTAGCAGTAAGATATCTTTTGAAAGTTAGTTGGAATTCAAAGTGTAACTTTGAGTTAACATGTGTATAGGAGGACTACTTGAAAGATGAGTATCCTCGATTTATTGTTTGGTAATTATAGATTTGAACCTTTTGGTTAAATCTCAGGACGATATTTCCTAAAGGAGGGGATACTGTGACAACCATAACTTGAGCAGGTTAGTCAAACTGTTAGTGTTGACTTATGTAACTGTTGCAAGGTATGGTGTATGTGATTGTATATGTTTATGTGTGTTTATATGTGTTTATGTGGGAATTGGTAATCAATCTATTGAGTGTGATTATCTCAATAAGATTGGAATGGTGGAGAATTTGGTTGAATTCCTTTCGTTCACTTTTGGTGACAAGGAAATGATTTTGGTGATTTAAACGTTTTTTTGTGATTTATCGTGTATGTATTATTATGTATATGTAATTATGTGTTAGTAATATTAGAATTTTATGGGTTTTAATAGTTAGAATAAGAAAGAAATGTAAATTTCTATTTTTTGGAAAGTTAGGTTTAACGAAATGAAAAGTTATTTATTTTAAAAGTCTACTAAATTGCGTTTACGCGAAAAGGTATGCGCAAATAAACTTAGATTTTTATAAAAACTTAGGGTAATGTTAGTAAATATTTAATTAATTAATAAATAAATAAAGGAAATAAAAAGGGTTAGGCCGGTTTTAGGATAAAAGAAAAAAAAGGAAAACAAATCTTACTCTAATTAAAATTGATAAAAGATATCTATCCTAAACCTTTTTGTAAACCTTATAAATACCAAAAACTCTTTTCCCCCTTGTTTTTAATTATCCCAGCCGAATTTTATCAAAGGAGGAAGAAGAATTTTTTTTCAAGTTTGGTGATTTTTGTGTTCAAGATTCGAAGATTTAAGGTATAAATTATAATCATTTGAGTTAATTATCATTAAAAATATGTAATAATTATTATGATGGATAATTAGGGTTTTATAACATCTGTAATTAATGATATAATAAACATGTTATAATGATTAGGGTTTAATTAGGATCATATAGGTGTATTCGTTAGGGTTTAGATCGCGTTAGAACTTGAATTCGATTAGAGCAGAATTTAGGGCTGTGTTGTTCGGCTGTTATCTCGATGATGGTAATATCTTTTGTCAAGTTTCCGGTACCTATGATGTAGCTCAGAGAGTCTAGTTTCCAGAACATCCGGCCTTGAAGGTTTTTGAGGTCGGGAAGTCATTCAAATGTTGGTTGCAAGAAAAGTTGTCAAGCAGTAAATACGGGTCAGATTTAGGTCAGATTACAAGGTATAAAACACCCCACTTAAAATTAGAATTTAGCTTATCCCTTCTACAGGAGTTTAGTTCTATGTGTCTATTAGAAATCCCCCAAAGGAGTGCTTCTGATTTGGAGTCTAACTATGGTTTTTAGGTCCAAACGTTTTAGTGTGCAAACAGATCCGAATTGAGACTGTTTTGAAGTTTGATTTTCTTAGGAGTACTTGTGCATGTAAAGGCTCTTGGGAATCATGAGGTAGTTAATATACTCATAAATGAACATAGGTGATTTTTGGAATGAATTATGGAGGTCAGTAAGTAGAGGTTTTGAGTACATTAATTCACGTTAAAATTCTACAGTTTTGAACAAATTGTGACTAACTAGTGAAACTTGTTAACGAAGTGGTTAAAGTTGGGTATTGTGTCGGGGTGACCCATGGGGTTAATTGAACACCTTATACATCCATCATATGATTGTTACATGTGCATTAAGTTTTTGTCCTAGTAGCGTGTAACACGAATTATTTTGTTGTTTAGATTTGTGCTAGTTGTTTGTAAAGCTTTTTGTTGGAATCTTCTGGAAAGCTAAGAAAAGGTGAGTTTCATAGCCCCTTTTTCTCATGTAATTTTTGGGTGAGAATGATTCTTGTTGTCATGTTAAAATGTTTTTAAGCTTGCTGTAGTTATGTGTATTGGATCGTGGGCACATTCCGTCCCGTTGTGTTGTGATATGATATGTTTGGTACTGTGGATCCCAATATGCAAAATGAGGTGTGACAGTGGTAAGACTGCGTGAGCTAATATGAGGCCATGTAGCGCACATATGAATTTGGTATGATTGTGGATCGTGGGCACGTTCCGTCCCGTTGTGGTTAAGTATGTCTGACCATGAATTATTTGGTAAATACGGCAGCTAAGATATTAAAGTTTATTTTTGGGATAAGATGTATGTCATAAACCTATGATTCTCGCTCAACTTTATGTTGATGTTTTAAGCATCATTTTCAGGTGAGCTTAATGGTGCTAAGATAGAGCGAAGTGGCTAGAAGAGACCATAGGATGCTTGGAGTTTCTATATGCTTTCTGTTTGAATAAATGCGTTTGCATGAATTGTTTGGATTATGTTTTGCATGTCATTTATTGAGGAGACCTCTTTTTCATTAATAAAGACACCATTAGGTTTTGGGTATTGTTATGACACTTTGTGTCTTTGCTTTACTTTAGTTTTCATTTTAGTATTCTCTATATAGACACCATGTGTTGTGATGATATCCTTTCTCGTTACGCCTCGCGTTTCCACCTTGGTGGGGTGTAACATGTGGAATCGATGTCATTTCAGATCTTGCAGATTTAATTAGAGTCGCTGATCTTATTATTTGGGATGAAGCACCCTTACAACATCGACATGCTTTTGAAGCCGTTGATCGAACATTTCATAATACTTATATTCTTGATAATCCTAATGCTGATAATCAAGTGTTTGACGGAAAAGTTGTTATGCTCGGTGGAGATTTTCAACAAATCCTTCCAATTATTCTGAATGCATCAAGGGTTGTAGTGGTTCTTTTTGCTGTAAACAAGTCATCGAGAGTGTGGGATTATTGTAAGGTTTTTGTTTTGTCTATTAACATGCGGCTTCGTGATCCTACAGTTGATGTTACAAATGAAGATGAGATGTTGCGATTTCATAATTGGCTTATAGCCTTGGGAGATGGCAGGTTTCCATCTATTGTACTAGATGGAGAAGGTGATGCTACATGGATAACAATTCCTGAAGACCTTTTAATTCCCGTTGATGATAACCCTGTTGGGGCTATTGTGTCGAATACATTCTCGGATCTCCTAAATAGAATCCAAGATATCAATTACTTAAAAGAGAGATGTATTCTGTCCCCAACGAATGATGTTGTCGATAAGATCAATTCACACCTTCTTGCATTAATGTCGGACGAAATGCATGAACTTCTTAGTGCTGATATGATATGTTCTACCACAGATAACTTATAGGATATGCAAATCATGTACCCTCCTGAATTTCTTAATACTTTGAGGTTCTCGTGGGTACCAAATCACAAACTTGAGTTAAAGATAGGTGCACCAATCATATTATTACGTAATACGGGCCTGCAGCAAGGTTTGTGTAATGGGACACGTTTAGTAATTACCCAGATTACCCATACTATCCTTGAGGCTCAAATTATTATCGGGACTCATATTGGTGAAAAAGTATTTATTAATAGGATTGATATGACCCCGACCGATTCATCTTGGCCATTCAGATTTATACGAAGGCAGTTTCCCGTTAAAGTATGTTTTGCTATGACAATCAACAAAAGTCAAGGACAAACTTATAACCATGTTTGTACGTACCTTGAGAAACCCATATTTACTTATGGACAACTTTATGTTGCTGCATCGTGCATGACTTCTCGCGCTGGATTACGTTTTATATTGATAACGGGGAATTTATGCTAATAATTTGACAAAAAATATTGTTTACAAAGAAGTCTTTTATAATTTGCCTATAGGTATGTATTGCACTTGAATTACCTTACTTTTCACGTCCTGATTATATGACGAGTGTTTTTTATTGTAGTTCTGGTCGAACAACAATGAGCATCCGTTGTCACTATGTCGCTGACTTGCATCCTAATTCGACTAATAAGTGGACACTTAATGTTATGGCTGCACGCGTATAGATTACGTACAATCCAAAGACCAACCGCATTATATCTATCGACTTGATTATAGTGGATGAACGTATGAGTGGATCTAACTTTTTTAATGCTTGATTTACTATACCCATGTTTTAATAATCAAGGCATCCAACCCATTTTTTAAAAATAATTTATACTGGTATACATGAGTTTAGGTGTTTTTAGGGCATTTGGTTATTTTTCTACCAATTATAGTTAAACTGCTTTAACTGATATCACCAAAATGCTATAAAGTTTATGTTGAGTGACCCAAACGGCTTGCACTTATTTTCTTATTTTGTAACCAAACAGCCTGTACTTATTCAATAGTTGGTAAAATTCACCCATTTTGAAGTGACCATTCTGATATAAAACTAAGTCATTTTGATAAATCATGCTTCTGATATAAACATATGCATTAAACTTTTGATATAAGATGAACTTCTGATATAAACATAAGCTGCATAACTGATATAAACATATGCCTAATAAACTTCTCATATAAACATATGCATACGCATATGATAGAAAGTCATTTTGATAAAATTGACCCAATTTATGAAACTGACCCATTTTGAAAATTGCTTAGATACAAACAGCCTATACAAAACGTAGCTTACTTTTTTATATCACCAACCGCTTTAACTCATATCACTAAGATAAGACGTGCAACGTAATTTGTTATCCCACATATGATAAACTACGTAAATGCACTGTCATTACAACAGTATGGCCGTCTTTTTTAAGAAGCAAAGCATACATATTTTGTGCAAAAAATTCAGCAAGTAAAGTAAGTTCAGGAATCACTTAAAGGGCTGTTTGGACAGATTTTGTTTAAAGGGATGTTTGGACATAAACCAGTTTAAGAGGATTTTTTTAGCACATTAGATTTAAAGAGCTGTTTTGACACATGCATCTTTAAGGGGCTGTTTGGATTACAATAGTTTCAAGCTTTAACAGATTTCACTAGCATAAGACCAACCTCATTTTATCTATTGACTTTTTAAAGTTGATAAAAGTGCGAGTGCAACTTTTTTTATAATGCTTAATTTACTGTACATGTCTCATGAAGTTTGTATTCAATTTTAGCATACTTTAATTCACGCAAAGATTCCGGCAAGTCGTATGCACAAATTTAGGGATCATATCAAAGAGGGTTGTGTTTATAAGATACACATGTTCACAGTTGCTGAATATGGCCAAACAAGATACAGGCCTTTATATAGCAAAATCTTCGTGCAATTCGGTTTCAAGACATCTGCTCAACCATCATTTATTCGACCTGAATTGTTTGACAGATACGCGTTTAAGTTTGTACTTTTTGTCAACCTACAACATCGTATTGGAAATGATACATATCTCATAGGTTATCATATTTTAGTACATTCGTGTCTTGAAAGTTTTATTTTAGTGTAATATAAGTATCTTACCTTTTATTTATACCAGATGTCGTAGGTGTTCTTCGTGCATGGGGTCCTCTTCAAGGTAGTGTTGGGAAGAACCAAGGTTGTAACCCTCAGCTTCGCAAAATCGTAATTTTTGATACCAGGTTTCCTCTCCTTTTTTATAACACATTTATTCTCAACATCTGATCTAAAAAACATTAACAAGTTTTCCTATTATAAAATACTGCAGTGACATAAAACTTAACATTCCGTTGTGGGGGAAATGTGCTTTAACGTATGTTGATAATGTCATCAAATCTAAAAAAGATACCAACATCGTGGTTGTTTTGACGTGTTACAAAGTTGGATTTTATTCAGGTTTGCATCTTGAATACTTAAATAAACTATTCTACTATTAAAATTTATAACAACTATTTTATGTTTATACTGTTTTTGTTTAATTTCCTTATACTCAGGAGGACCAGAGTTAAAGTCGACGGCGTCTTCACAAATTCATTTGAACCTTCCGATTGCTGAAACCATTGCATATAGTCAAAGGTAACATTCAATTCTACTTTGATATTGATGAAAAAACTTTCTACATTTTCTTGTCTACCAGTTAAGTATTTTGAAATTGTGGTTTTATAGACTTATTTATCTGGTCTCCTTTACAATGGGTACTGAGTCAAACGAGTTAAAAGTAACAACTATCCCCGACATTTATAAGCGCCTTGCTGATGACGTTACTCTGGTAATTGAATTAACAAACTTTGTGATTATCAATACCGATATTTTCAATAATATAATCAATTCTTATGACGATTCTGTTAGAAACTTACAAAGTACATAAGTATAGCGGGGAAAATTATGTTAAAACCTGACACTCCGAACGTCCTTAAAGTAATAATTTAATGTTTTGTTATTAGGGAACAAGGTTCATTATATATGGAATGGTGGTCGGTATCGACCTGGATAAAGACTGGAAATACATACAATGTACCAAGTGCTATAAAAAACGTCATTAGATGGCAATCGCTATTATTGTGAACAATGCGAAAAATACGTCATGAACCCGCGGCTGACGTAAGTTATATACGTCGTGATGAAAAGTATGTTTTTTTATATTAATTTTTGTTCATTTTCTTTCATTTATAGGTACAAGTTAGTGATAAAGGTACGAGATAACGAGGAGGAAATTGATTGTGTACTTTTTAACTCAAAGGCCACTTCGCTTTTAGGCATTGCAGTAGATTAGTTGAATAACAAGACTATAACAGAGGTAAGCTAACTTTGACCATGTATTTATACAGGCATGTTACAAGTTTATTATATACATGTTATGGATGTATGTATTTTAATGCATCCTATTTAATACGCATATATCATAAGATAACTTTCAAACTCCATCATTGTTTCAGGGTGCAAACGACCCTAATTAGATAGTTGATTACTTGATAAATAGTCTTTGCACTCAATGGGTTGTTCTCCAAATCAAGATTGACAAGTTTAATCTTGCACCTACATATGTAAGAAGATATACTGCTACTAAATACTATGGCCACAATGTCAATGACCTGAAGAAATACATTAGGAGTTTGTCAAGTTTAGTATAAGTCCCAAAGCTGGTGTACTCAAATTTAAGTATTTCATCAGAAGATAATTCTTTCGATACGACTGATTATGCTATTCACGATGAGAACTTAGGATCCACTATAACCGAGTATGAGGAAAAGCTAATGGATAAGCTTGAGTGGGGTCATGGTGTATCGAGATTAAAGACTGTTGTAACCCATATATGAATGAGGGTCCTCATGCACATAACACAAGCATGAACAATGTAATTATTCGTGACTTAAAAAAGGTAAAGAGATTGTGGATACGGAGCCTGCAGTTGTTGAAACTCATGTTAATGATTTTACACATGATGTGTTACACCCCGCCAAGGCGGAAACACGAGGCGTAACATCATGGATATCATCACAACACAATAGTGTCAATAATAGAGAATCACTACATGCATAACTAATGTAAAAGACACGATGTGTCATGACAATACCGAAAACAAAAGAACGGCATCTTGTATTAATGAAAAAGGGGTCTCATCAATACAAAGACAATGAATCACAAACCTATTTAAAACATTCAAGAATTCATGCCAACAAAATACAAAACGAAATCAAATGAGAACTTCCAAATGCAGCCTAATGGTCTCTCTAGCCACTTTTATTTACTTCAACACCATCATAACGCTCACCTGAAAATGATGCTTAAAACGTCAACACAACGGTTGGTGAGAGTCATAGGTTTTACGACACCAATACAAGATTTAAATCAATTACTGTGATTATATAAAAAAAACAAAACATGGCAGGACAATTAAGCTGGCTATTATACATGCTAGCATTCATGCAACTAAGAATCTCAATTGGGACGGAACGTGTCCCCCGATCCAATGCAACAAAAATAGTCATGGAGAGGAATGAAATCCCTAAATCCCAGACTCTTGGTACCGTATCCGCACACAAACAGGTTCATACCCACACCAAGTAGGCGAAACCTCTTACCCACAAAGTAGGCGAAGACCAATGCAACATCATACAACATGCAGCACATAACATATAATAGCTACTTAAATGTCCATGTGTAACTTGAACCATATAATCACAGAATCAAAACATTTTGAAACATATTTTGCATCACTTCCATCCCAAGAAAACATAGTAAAATGGGACTATGAAACTCACCTGGATACTCAAACGCAGCTTCCAAATCTCTACACGCAACTATACAAATAAATAAACACGGTTACACGCGACCAAGCTAAAAGCTCTAGTCCATGTAACACACATATGATGGATGTCTAAGGGTTTAGTTAACCATCATGGGTCACCCCGACACCATGCCCAACCTTAACCATCTTACTAACACTTTACACTAGCTACTTACAATTAACTCAGAATTGCAGAATTTTAGTGTCTCTTTACGTACCCAAAACCCTTACTTAATGACCTTCATAAATTATACCAAAAATCACCCATGTTCATTTATGAGTATATTAACTACCTTGTGATTCCCAAGTATTACTTACATGTGTAACTACCTCAAATAAAATCAAACTTCAAAACTGTCCTAATTCGGATCTGATTGCACACCAAAATATATCACTCTAACTACCATACTTAGACATGCTTTCAGAGGCTAATTTTTACAGGATTATCCATAGACATATGGAACTTAACTACTGTAGAAGGGCTAAGCTTAATTCCACTTTTAAGTATAGGTTTTACCCTCACAAACATGACCTAAATCTGACCCGTATTTACTGATCTGACAACTTTTAGTGTAACCAACATTTGAATGACTTCCCGACCTTAAAAACTTTCGAGGCCAGATTTTCTGGAAACTAGACTCGCTGAACTTATCAATAGACATAAGATTCATCAAAAATATCTTTATCAATCATGAGATAACATTCAAACAAGATAACTCAAAATTTTGCTCAACCCTAAATTCAATTTTATCGCGTTCTAACTCTAACCGAATACATCAATATGATTCTAATTAAACCCTAAACACTTCTAATTAAGTTTAACATTATAAATTTACAGATTTTTATGAACCCTAATTTATCCATCACTTTATTGTTACATGAATTAAAAAGAAAGTTAAAACAATTAAAGTTTTTAAACACACCTTGATCCTTAATTCTTGAAACCTCAAATCACCAATTTGATCTTGAATAAAAAAATCATTTTTTTCTTCTGCTCTAGAGTTCGACCGATTATAAAAAAATATATGGGATTATGGGTTTGTATTTATAGTGAAGAGAAAAATATTTAGATAATTACCAAATATGAATCATAGTTGGACTAAAATTTATTTTTCTTTTTTTTCCTTTTATCCGAGGTTCTTGGTGGTCAGCTAGATCAAATATGACCAAATACGACTTTTCAAAATGTCCGTAACGCGAACCTTGTAACTGGTCGAATAAGTCGTCGATCTTGAGGATATTCTTGGTGTTCAGCTAGTCCAACTCTCGATAGTCTAGGCACATTTGAAATGAACCGTCCTTCTTCTTGACAACACAGGTGCTCCCCACAGAGAGTGACTTGATCGAATAAAACGTATATCAAATGAATCCTAAGGGTTACGAACTATCGAATAGGGTAGCAAACGAATATCGAATCAAAGGCTAGGAAACATCTAAAGGATTTCACATATGGAAATAGATGCGGATCAAATGTCATAAGAATCCTCAAAAGAAGGGATAGAATATATGTACCGATAGAAAACACAAACGAAAGAATCAACAAGCGTACCACGACAAAATAAACGCATAACGAATAACAATACGTATCAAGATTGATAAATGAAAAGATAGGATTCTTATACCAATAACCGACTTTACTCGAAAGAACCAACTAATAATGTTTTTATAAAAATCAATTTATAATAATAAAGAAAGTCGTTTTAAATTAAAAAAAATCGTCTTAAATATAATCTTTATAAAATTCATTTTAATCATGGTTGTCATAAAATCCAGAGACAGTTATTTAACAGTGTATCGCATCTTACCCATATAAATTACTTTAAACATCCTTTTTATAATTATAAAATTTATCAAAAACAAGCATATAAAAAAATTATTATCATATCTTATTCATAAATATTATCTAAAAGAAAATAGTTTTGTCAGTCAACCAATTATCATATTGTTTCAAAATTTATTGTAAACATAGTTTTTCTTAAAAGAGACATTTCCACAAAAGTGTTGTATTCATAAAATCATTTCAATATAGTTTTCCCCAAACACCATCAAGATATACTTCAAAAGGTTTTCATAATTCGACATTAATGTAAAATATGTTACTCAAACAAGGACATCGTAATACCAAAAGAGATTGTAAAATACCATAAAGACTCTAACAAAATTTTAATGTTTGAAAGCGAAAGAAAGTACCATGTACCATATAGTCAGAATAACAGTAAAGCGAACATGCTTAAGAGAATTTCATACAAACCAAAAGAAGAACGTAAAGACTCATCCGTACTCACGATCAAAAGAACAACCATTGAAAAGCGTCGGCACTAACATGTTGCCAAAACCAAAGGATATATAAAGAACGAAGTAATGATCCGCACTAATATGTTAGGAACAATTAGTACTTAAAAGAAAATTTTGATACTCATATGAGTAATCATTACCACGAAAGAACCAATGAAACGTACCATGTTAGCCTTAAAATATGGTGACATATCTGGAATTACAATAGTTTAGTTATAGTGTGACACGTAGGGACTAATAATGACAAGTTACAATAGTTAGGTGTCACTAGGACTATAAATACCCCCTCCATACTTCCATGGAGGGGTGTGAGGATAAACATTTATCTCATAAGTGTGTGTTGTTTCTCTCTCTAGAAAACACACATACTCTTTCCTTTCTCTCTCTAATAAAATGGCTTACTTTCATTTCTATCCTCCCCGACCTCCGGATCATTGTCTCTTGTTAGTGAAATCTTTTTGTTAACATACCAATATCCAAAAAAGTAGATCCGAACAACCAATATTCATCAAGACGCCGAATAGAAAAGTTAGATCATCCATACCGGCATGGTACAAATAATGGATGCTAAAATGAGGGTTATAAATCCGAGCGAATAATCAAGCAGACGAACAAACTCAATAATCATAATAATAGCATTAATGGGTATCCGGGGTATCTGCAAGCGATAGATAGAAGGGAAACTTACTAACTTCATAACTATACATAATACAACCGCACATAATATAACATCTTACACTACCGACTAACAAGCAAACATCGATTAATGCAATCATGGTCACAAGTATACGTGTGTGATGCCTTTATAATTATGTTGGCCACCATAATTATAATTGCATCCTTTCACACGTATACTTACTTCCAAGACTACACCTCTCAATGATAACGCACCTATAAGCACATATACCACATTGCACATCTTAAACCACTCCAATATAACACAGAAAGGATGTTCCATCAAGGAAATACTTACTTATATAAAAATAAAATCGAAAACAACAGAAAGAAATGATGGTCTCGAAGTGCCCAAAAGACGTAATATGCGAAAGAAATCTTCGATAGCAACGTGTCGAGGTAAAAACGAAATAAACTTATGATGGGTCTCGCTTGGGTTTAACTTTGCCTTCGCAAGAGTCACTCGACTATGCGGGTCCATGCCTACTACGA
This sequence comes from Tanacetum coccineum, assembly GCA_026074375.1. Classification (NCBI taxonomy): domain Eukaryota; kingdom Viridiplantae; phylum Streptophyta; class Magnoliopsida; order Asterales; family Asteraceae; genus Tanacetum; species Tanacetum coccineum. The sequence continues at coordinate 12,382 of BQNB010147551.1, forward strand.
GCATTCAACGAGCGATCAACTACCCTATCTCCTTTAGTTCCATAAGAGGCTCCTTCTTAATTGGCTCCTCTTTTGGATCTCTATAGCACTTAAGTCCAATTGGGAAAATGATTCCCCAACAAAACTTCTTATGGATAAGGGAAACATAGCTATAAATAGTAAGGATATATTATATACTATACTAGATAATAGTAGACAAAATAGCTAAATAAAAGTTAGACAAAATAAGATAATAAAAGCTATATAATTAGGGGAAAGTATAATAGTTATAATACTAAACACTTAGGCCCTAAAATGCATCTATATGAAGGACTCCTAGGTTATAGTCTAGGCTCAACCACCTACTTCTCTATAACCAAAGGCTCTGATACCAATCTGTCACACCCCGCCAAGGCGGAAACACGAGGCGTAACATCATGGATATCATCACAACACAATGGTGTCAACAATAGAGAATCACTACATGCATAACTAAATATAAAAGACACGATGTGTCATGACAATACCGAAAACAAAAGAACGACATCTTGTATTAATGAAAAAGAGGTCTCATCAATACAAAGACAATGAATCACAAACCTATTTAAAACATTCAAGAATTCATGCCAACAAAATACGAAATGAAATCAAATGAGAACTTCCAAATGCAGCCTAATGGTCTCTCTAGCCACTTTTGTTTACTTCAACACCATCATAACGCTCACTTAAAAATGATGCTTAAAACGTCAACACAACGGTTGGTGAGAGTCATAGGTTTTACGACACCAATACAAGATTTAAATCAATTACTGTGATTATATAAAAAAAATAAAACATGGCAGGACAATTAAGCTGGCTATTATACATGCTAGCATTCATGCAACTAAGAATCTCAATTGGGACGGAACGTGTCCCCCGATCCAATGCAACATCATACAACATGCAGCACATAACATATAATAGCTACTTAAATGTCCATGAGTAACTTGAACCACATAATCACAGCAATCAAAACATTTCAAAACATACTTTGCATCACTTCCATCCTAAGAAAACATAATAAAATGGGACTATGAAATTCACCTAGATAGTTAAAAGCAGCTTCCAAATCTCTAGACAAAAAAAATTCCCTTACAAAGTGTAAATCAATTTCCAAATGTTTTGTTCTTTCATGAAAGACAAGATTAGCTGAAATTTTAATTGCAACTTGACTGTCACAATACAAATTCACAAGCAAAACTTTATCCCACTCAAGATCTCTCAAGATCTTCAAAATCCAAGTTACTTCAGAAGTAACAGATGCCATTGCTATGTATTCTGCTTCAGCAGAAGACTTGGCAAGAGTATGTTGTTTCTTACTCTTCCAAGAGATCAAAGAACCATTTAGATTAATACAAAAACCAGTAACTGATTTCCTTGTAGCAAGACACTAAGCCCAGTCAGCATCCACAAAAGCTTCAAGAGAAGTTTTGGGTTGCTTGACTATATGAACTCCTTTTCCAGGATTACTCTTCAAGTATCTCAATACTTTTAGAGCAATCTTAATATGAGATCTCAAAGGATTATGCATAAACTGACTTAAACAATGGACTGAATAAGAAATATCAAGCCTTGTATGAGTTAGGTAAATAAGTTTCCCAATAAGCATTTGATATTCAGTAATATGAAAGAGGGACCATAGTTTGATAACCGGGGTAGAGATTACATTTAAGTTATACAACTTGAGGGGACCAATCTGCCTACTCCCCCAAAAAAGTCTTCTTTCCCGCCCCAAAAACCCAGTTACAACTGGTATGTCGCCCATACTTTCTTCCCTGCAAAACCACTTCTCTCCCTAGCCAAAATCATTTCATCCACCCTACATTTTCCCCCCAGCTGTATAAAAGTCCATGTTGGCAATCCCTCACCATTCCCAAAACATTTTCGATGGCTAAGATTGTTTCAAAAGAAGCACAAAAGGAATTGAAGGCTGGGATTTGTTTTAGTCTCTCCTCACACAACAAGCACACTTGTTTTTATCTCTCCAAAGAAGCACAAGCTGCAAGATGAAGCTTTGGCTATAAATAGAGCTTTTTGTAAGCCTTTGAGGCATCTAGTTTTTAGTTTTCTTAGCAACTAATTAATTTTTAATCTTAAGCTTAAATTTCAAAGTAACTTACAGCTTTTACTTTCAGCTTTGTAACATTTCCAAGTTTTAATGCAAGTTTGAAGTTTGTAAGTCAATTTACAATACCAGTGTTAAGTTTCTTAATCATATTGTTTTGTGTTTAAAATCATCTCACCACAGCTTACTCATAAGCTGTTTTCATTAAGTAAAGAGAAAAAGTTAAGTAGTAAAGAGAAAATCACAAATATCACTCTCAAATATACCACAGCTTATGTTATGGATGATAAGCCAGTTCTGGATGGGCTTATGGACTCTCACTAGCTTGTTTTATACAAGCTAGAGCTTGTAGATTCTCTGTTTGACCCTGTTTTGAGCAAGGGTGTTGTAAGTTTTTCTTTTCCTTATTGTTCTTATTTTCTGCAGAACTGTTTTAAGTGCTTATTTTGCTTATTTGCTAGTTGAAAAGTGTTTACTTTACTTTCTTACTTAGTACTGATAGTTCACTTGTTAAAACTGTTAGTTATAAGTTAATACTGCTAGTTCACTTTTGGAGCAGTATTAACCTTAAAGCTACCAGTACTAACTCCAAGTTAGTACTGCTAGTTCATTTTCTTGGATTTCAAAGGTAGCAGTACTAACTCAGCTAGCAGTACTAACTCCAAGTTAGTACTGTCAGTTAAAACTGTTAGTACTGGTGGGCCATTTTAGCTTATCAGCTTATTATTTCAACTTATTTAAGATTTCTTTAGCTTTTTAAAGTAGATTAAGCCTATTTTAGTCTACTATATTCAGTAGAACTTATTTTCCCTTTTCAAAATAATTTTAAGAGTTTATCAGTTTTAGTTTTCTAGCTTATTTATCATTTTAGTTTATTCTAGTTGCTTATTCCAATTACTAAGTGCTTATTAAGGTTAGGTGAACTTCTGTTTTAGCTTGTTTGCTTATTTATTAATCCTTTAAGTCTTGTTAGCCTAGCAGTACTAACCTTAAGCTAACAGTACTAACTTTAGCCTAGCAGTACTAACTCCAAGTTAGTACTGGTAGTTAAAACTGTTAGTACTGTTGTTAGTACTGTTGTGTTTATCTTGTTAAATTTAGCTTAATTGCTTTTTATATTTGCTTATTTAGAGTTAGTTTAGCTTATTTAACTTGTCTTAAGTTTATTTGAGCTTATTTTTGTGTCTTAGTTTAAAAGTTTTAAAGTGTTTTTGTCATTCCTAGTTTTGATTCTTGTTCTAGCTTATTCTCTTTGCTATTTTTATGTGTTTTTGCTTATTATCATCAGCTTTAGTGCCCATTCATATTCGCATTCCCTGTGACATTCAAATACAAAACATCAATCGTCTTGCGATTTTCCATTTCAGCCTCGTTGGGACATAACGACCCGGAGACACCCTATACTGCTTCCGGTTTTCTTGCTCTCGCGTGGTTTCGTCCCTTGGTGCATTTATATCATATATAGATGATTTTTAAGGGGTGAGTTTGCGCGAGTCAAATTTTGGCGCCGTTGCCGGGGAGGTTGAAAGCGAATTTCGTTACACTTAACCATTGTGTTTACATCTGTGAATATTTTCTTCTATAAAAACATAAAAAGTACAAAAATATTTTTCAGTTTCTTTTATTAGTATAATTATCATATAAAAACAAAGAAAAAACCAAAAATATAAAAACATTTTCCATAAAAAGAAATAAAATTCACAAATTGGTAAAAATACCAAAATATAATATTCTCAATTGAGGTATTATCATAATAACTTCCGGTGAACTTATTGGTTCCCAACTCGAACAAAAGATTTAAAACTTACCATTTGTGTCTCTTACGATATACGGCTCACCTTGAAAAGTTAAACAAGCTATAAAGTGGGTATAAGGAGGGTTGTTCCTAGGAACTACGACCCGAAAGGAGAAATAAGCTTCGCGCTATTCCTACTCCTCCGCTCACCTGTGCGTTTATC
>BQNB010147552.1:0-16422 GCA_026074375.1 Tanacetum coccineum
TTGTGGAATTTATGTAAACATTTGGAAACGGATAAGGTTAAATCCTCATAATATCTAACAATGGTTATTGTGTGCGGTTTATGTATCAAGTAATTTCACAAAAGTATGCTTGAAATTTTTTTAAATTTAAGCATAATTTAAGCATTTTAGTGTGAAAAATAGGATTAGTAAACATTTTAATTCCATCCCCCCACTTGAATTATACAACGTCCTCGTTGTATAGATAAAACATTAAATACGGGAATTAAAAAGAATTAGAATGAGAAACTCTCCTGATATTTGCTCGGTAGATTCTCCATGTTGATTTATTGAGCAAGAATTCGCGTTGAATAGCCGTTTTGAAGTTTCAAGACTCTAACACTTTAAGATCTCCATATATGTAGAAACTTCATCAATATACGTCAAATTCGCTTCACGAGGTTCTGTGTAAATTCTCAGAAAACAAATGCAATTCTATCTCCGTGTATTTGTTTGGTTAGACTCAAAATAAATACCTAAAACTTATACAGGAAGTTGATACGCCGTATCCATACCCCAGGATACGCCGTATTGATACCTATATCGAATACACTATATTCGTTTAACGAATACGCCGTATCGACTGTGCTGAAAATAAGGACTGGATAACGTCCAAATAGTCGATACGCCGTATCCATGGGGTTTGGATACGCCGTATAGACAGTCTGGGAAGACAGACTCGATAAGAAAATTGAAAATACATTCCGGGTTGTCTCCCGGCAAGCACTTTTGTTTACAGAAAAGTCTTTAAGTTATACTTGCCCCAATTTAATCGCATCTTTATAAAACAATTTGGGGTTGAACGGGATGCCAAATAGCACATATAGATTCTTAAAAAGATTTATTAGCATCCCTTTGATAATATTATTACAAGTCATGATATTAAGATTTAATTCCATAATAAAAATTTCAGTTTTGAAAAATTTATTAGATGTATCATGACTTGTTTCCAAAAGCTTATTTGACCCATGTGCATAGACACCATCATCGGTATTTATTACATTACCCCCCTCCCCCTCGAAGAGTGTTTAATATCGATTTTATCATCATCATTGTCCTTATTTGATTTTGAATCATCGGGATAAATTACGTTTAAAGGAAATAGATCATTAAAGTATAAAACGTTTTGTTCCACTTTATCGCATTCGGACAATGATGTTTCATCTTTCAAATTAAATTTATCGATATGTTGAGGGCATAAAGTTGGTTCAATAATATGTGAGGATCTTACAGTGGTTCAGTTAAGAAATCAAATTTTGGACGTTTGAGCATCATTATAAACAATGGCTGGAAATTCATTCTCAAAATCTTTAAAGTAGTCTAAATCATCAAAATAACTGACTGTAGGCTCGGGTGATGGAAACGGCAAGGCATATTAACTTTATCATTATCATTTTACGAATCCGTTTTAAATCGTTGACAGAAATTATTTTGAAAGAAAATGATTTTTTGTCAAAAATTATCGTGCAATCTTCATCGTCGGATCGTCAATACGAATTCTTATGTATTTTCATTGGTTGTTTAAGAGATACTTACCGTAGGCTCACACTGAGAGTGTTGTTCAGATGTTAACGTGTCGTTAAATTCTTTAGCTGGGAAAATTCAGTTTCTACTAGATCCGAGGTCCTACGTGAACGTCCTTATTATCCAGATTCTTACCATGCACTTAGCGTTTCCCAGTTATACACCTTACCAGCCCTATGGAGATTTTTCTTCTAAAGCCTGTATACTCCCTCTGGTAATGTTGGGGTAGTCCGTTTTAAGCTGTTAATAATTCTCTAGGAAAGAAAAACTGCATCAATAGCTTATTATCACTATCAGTTAATGAAATACGCCCGTATTGATGATAGAGTCGATACCTTGTATTGGTTTGAAAAAAAAAAAAAAAATTTTATACGTCGTTTTCCGAGAAGGAAATTGAATTACGCCGTATTGAGTATCTACTCAGAAAAATTACCAGCGGACTGTAATAATGCACTACAAACACACACTATGCAAAATTATATATTGCAGAATCTAACACACAAACAAAAACACACAATATGCAAATTAATCTAAATTAAATTAAATCTTAAACTAAAAACACTAATAATTAGGAATTAAACAACTTCTTTCCGAAAATCGGAAACCAAAAACCTGATGTGTCGTTCGTGAGTAGTATTATTTAAGGATGATTCAAAGTTTAAATTTTTATTTGCAGACTAAACCAAAAACAACACTTTAACAGGCTGTGTATCCCCGACGGTAGTTGTTTCGTGGTAAGTATGGTTGTCGAATAAATTTTAAAGCGTGGTTAAACCTATCAATTTAAATAATATCTTGGTTTTTTAAATCTATGTTATTTCTACTCTATTCTAAACCTATGTTTAAACCTATGTCAGTCTAAATCCTAATTCTAACGGGAAAAAAAGGGTTTTCAGCCTGAGAGACTAGCACGGTTTGGTTGGTGACTACAATCAATTCAAGGCACTTTAACCCACGCAAGCTAATTAACAAAAGATAAAAGAGCGATCGAACCTTATATAAGAAAATTGTATTAACCATTATTAATCCGATTAGAAAGTTGGTTTGTTTATTAAGTGCAGTGATTTCTTCTCTCGAGGTGGCATATCATTCTTAAGACTTAGGCGTTACATCATCCTAAGACCTAGACAAAATAATTCTGTCACAATTAAAGTATTCGCATAAAGCATCCTATTTGTTGATTATAATCTATCTTAGGGATTAAAGCAATGGTGATCTTGTTAAACCCTAGCTCATGGAGACTTTACCCACTTACCGTTTAATGGCAATTTTATACACTAGTAGTCCACTTGTCCAACTATCCAATGGAATCAGAACGTTACTTGTTGAATTATCTAGGTCACCTGCTAGTCAACACGATCAATAAACCATTGGCAATATCCATTTAACTAGTTAAGCCCGAAGCGTATCCTAGACACGGACTTAGAAGGACAATATTTGTGTAACTATTATTCTAGATGTATAAATTACTATATGGAAAGCTATCCCGGACTCTAGATCCGCTTGGTCCACTTCACTAGATCCAGTTGAATGATAGGTCGCATACAAAAGCGCGTAAACAAGTATAAATTGATAAATATAAACAAGCACTCAACGATAAATTAAGAAATCGAGATAAATAAAACCAAACATTCAAATCTTCATAACAATGGCTAATACCTGAAGGTATTAGCCTTCAAACGTCATAATAAATACAAGAGCAATTATTTAGCCAAGGTAAAACTAAACAGAGTTACGAAATGATACCAAAAACTGAACGATTAGCTAATGAACTATATGGAATTAACGTTGTCTTCTTATGGAATTGATAACTTTGTTCGACCTCTTCTGCTCTTTTTCTCCTCTGAAAATCAAATTTTGTGGGTTTAGGTATCAAGATATGATTTGCACACTTAAACTGTTTTTTGAGTTTTCTTTTTATAAGGTGGGAAGTCGGTTGGATCGGCAGTATCCAAGTGTGCTGAAGAGATTATACAAAGTTGGTTTGACAGCTAGGGTAGAATCCTTTGATAATAAAGAAAGTTTGCGTAAGGATGCATCCAAACAGGAGAGGATTGATGCTATTAATCCAGATGAAGAAATTACATTGGTTAGTGTTGAAAATGTGGATGAAGAGATGTTTGATGTGAATGTTTTAGATGGTGAGGAGGTGTTTGTTGCAGAATAAGAAGTTGTTGTTAATAAGGAAAATGATGAAGTTAATGTTGTTGAAGAAGTAGTTGAAGTTATTAACACTGCTAAGTTAATTACTGATGCTGCTCAAGTTAGTGTTGCTGGTAATGTAGTTAGTACTGCTGGTGATGCAACAACTGTTAGTGCTGCTACAACAAATACTGCTACAATTACAATTGTTGATGATATTACTTTGGCTCAAGCACTTATGGAAATAAAAAGTACAAACCAAATAAGAAAGGGGTTGTTATACAAGAGTTGGGTGAATCTACAACAACACTATCTTCACAACAATCACAAGACAAAGGTAAAGGGATATTTATAGAACCTTGAAGCCTATGAAAAAGAAAAATCAAATCAGATTTGATGAAGAACTGCTTTAAATTTACAAGCTGAATTTGATGAAGAAGAAAGACTTGCAAGAGAGAAAGCTGAAAAAGAATAAGAAGCCAAAATTGCCATGATTGAAACATGGGATGATATACAGGAAAATATTGATGTTGATCATCAATTGGATGAAAGATTGCAAGCAGAAGAACAAGAAGAGTTGTCTATTGAAGAAAAGGCTACATTATTTTAACAACTCTTAGATAAAAGAAGAAAGCATTTTGTAGCTAAAAGAGCAGAAGAGAAAAGAAACAAACCACAAACAAAAGCTCAACATAGAAAGATAATGTGTACTAACCTAAAGAACATGGAAGGATACAAGCTCAAAATTTTGAAGTTTAAAGAGTTTGATTCTATACAATAGATGTTTGACAGAGCATTTAAAAGGGTAAATACATTTGAAGACTTTAGAACAGAGTTGGTGGAAGGAAAAGAAAAGAGAGCAGGAACAGAGCTGATACAAGAGAATGCAAAGAAGCATAAGGTGGAAGATGACAAAGAAACAGCAGAGCTTAAATAGTGTTTAGAAATCATTCCAGATGAAGAAGAGGTAACAATTGATACTATACCTTTAGCTGTTAAGTCTCCAAGTATTGTTGGTTGGAAGATTTATAAAGAAGGAAGAAAAAGCTATTATCAAATAATGAGAGCAAATGGAAAGTCTCAAACATACATGATCTTTAGTCCAATGCTTAAAAGTTTTGATATGTATGATTTAGAAGATTTATACAAGTTGGTAAAAGCTAAATATGAGTCAACACGACCAGTGGAAGACTTGGATTTGTTGTTATGGGGTGATTTGAAAATAATGTTTGAACCACATGTAGAAGATAATGTATGGAGGAATCAACAAGAATACAAAGTGTTGGATTGGAAGCTGTATGACTCTCGTAGAGTACATTCCTTGAGGATGCAACATATGCAGATTTATATGTTGGTAGAGAAGAAGTATCCCCTTGCACCACTTACAATTTCAATGATGTTGCAAAAGAAGCTTATAATTGATTATGAAAGTGAAATGGCTTATCAGCTTCTTAAATTCATCATAAAATAGTTTAAGAAGTAAAGAAGTGTTTGGAAGCATCCTCCTAGTGTTGATGAAGCTTTAAATGAAGAAACTTGATGATTTTAAAGAAGAATATCAAGTTTAGGGGAGGATTGTTGGGATTAAAAGTCTTCTTGATGTTGTTTGAATTACTGTTTGTGTTAATGCTGCTTAGCTGGAGTTAGTACTGCTCAGAGACTTCAAAGAAAATATGCTAAGTGTTTACTACTGCTAGTACGCAGTTAGTACTGCTAGTGAATATTAGTACTGCTTAGAGACTTCAAAGAAAATATGCTAAGTAGTTACTACTGCTAGTACAAAGTTAAGACTGCTCAGCTGAAGTTACTACTGCTAGTGAATATCAAGTTAATGCTGCTAGTTAGTACTGCTTATATGATATGTTTTAGTTGTTTATAAAAAAGATTTTAGATACTTAGGGAAGTATTGTAAGCCGACTAAGACTCTTTGTGTATAAAAGGAGGTCCTAGGGCATAGATTTTGAAGCACCAGAACCAAAACCAAAAATCAATCTTAGTCGTATAATTTTTAACTTCAAGGTCTTTGTAACCCTAATACTCTGAGAGTATTCGTATTATTATCATTAATAATATTGGATCTTATTTGTTGAATTTTATGTTCATTGAAATATTGTTTCATTGATAATTCTTCTTAATATTAAAGATTAGATTCCGCGTAATCTTTAATACATTCAAACAAAGTTTCTACTATAGTTGTGTTAGATTTAATACACTTAACAAAGTTTCTACTATAGTTGTGTTAGATTTATCTAATATAACTAAACCTTAAACAAGCATAAGGAATTCAATCTATTGAATTGCGATCAACATAGTTACAATGGGAGGAGCTTTGTGTGCTTCAATATCAATTGAAGATGTCAAAGACGAATCTTTTTGATTATGAACTTGTTGTGCAACAGAATTGATAGGAATATCAGAAGACTTCTTATCAAAGTATTCCACATACATTGGTCCGAACAAATTATCCAAATCTTTTTGGACAAAGTATTCATTGATTCCGCTGATGTGGTAGTGTGTGTGTGTTTTTGTGGTGAAACGGGTTCTAAACGGTCATGTTCAGAAGCCATTGTTGTGAGCTCGTCAAACTTGACATGGATGGTTTCCATAATCTTTTTGGTACGACGATTATAAATTTGAAACCCTATGGATGTTTTCGAATATCCAATAAAGATACCAATGTCTGCTTTTGGTTTCATCTTCCCAAGGTCATCTCGATCATTTGTTGGATAACACAAGGAACCAAACACATGAAAATACTCCACATTTGGTTTTTTGTCGCGAAGAAGTTCGTATGGAGTTTTGTTGTGCCTTGTATGAATTATTGATCGATTTTAAAGCAAGTAGTAGAAACAGCCTCGGCCCAAATAAATTCCGGTAATCAGGAAAAGATAAGCCATTGTTTGCGAGCATCTAAGCAGCCCTCGTCGAGAGTACGACTTGCTTCGTTCAATTCAACAATACCATTTTTTTGAGGCTTTCGATCAATTAAAAATTGTTGCATAATGCCTAACTTTTCATAATGAGCCTTAAGAGTTGCATTTTTGAATTCAGTACCGTTGTCAGTTCGAATCTTGTGAATTTTGGCATTGTAATTCAACTGAACTTGAGCAATAAACTTCTTTATTATCTTAGGGATTTCACCTTTTGAACGAAGAAAATATACCCATGTGAATCGAGAATAATCATCAACGATCACAAGAATATACTTATTTCCATTGATCGAAGCCACCCTCATTGGACCGCATAAATACACATGAAGCAATTCCAACATGGAATGAGAACTTGGAACCAATTTAGGTAGATGAGAAGCTTTCTTGCTCTTTCCCCTCTTACATATAGAACAAAGGTGATCTTTGCCATATTTGAACTTCAGAAGACCATCAACCAAGTCATTTTTGGTAAGATTGTTTATAGTGCCGAAATTAAGATGCGAGAGTCTGCGGTGCCATTACCATGACTTTGTCAAAGAAGCTTTGGACATAAGACAAACGGGTGAAGAAGAAGCCATATCAAGAATGGAGATGGTGTATAAATTGGATTCACGGTCTCCTGTAAGTAGATCATCTCCTTCCAGATTGCGTACGTAACATGTTTTTAAACGAAAAGCAACTTCTAAATCACCGTCGCAAAATTTTCCAACACTGAAGAGATTATGTCCTAAGCCTTCAACATAAAATACATGACAAATTGTGATGTTGCCTTGTACATAATCGCCATATCCTATAATTGCTGCAAAATGATCGTTCTCAAAAAAAAACGGTTCCTATGAATTTCTTAACGATATTTTTCAGCAGTGAACGATCACCCGTCATATGCTTAGAACAACCACTATAAACAATCCACAGAAAGATCTGAACAACCTGCAACACATGAAGATACTATGCATGGACAAGTGGACAATTTAACTACCCATTTTTTAGCAGAAACCGATGTTTTAATAGTAGATTTACTATTATTAACACACGGAGTCGTTTTAACATGTAACCAACCAACATTTGGTTGTAATTCGTACAACTTTTTCCACATTCGACTTGTTTGAATTTTGTTCTTCATGTATTTTCTAAGCGAACTATCTTGCACAGAAAAGACACTAGAGACCTTATTTTGGCACTTAAGGGAGTATCCGTAACTATCTTAGCATTGGACACTACGGGAGTAGTATCTAAGAACTTAGAATAAACGGTCCTAACAAAAAACCTAGTCTTAGAAACTACTGGAGTAGTATCTTTAAACGTTGATTTAGCTATTCTAGGAGTAGTAAATAAGGCTCTTCTAACACTCGAATGCACATTCAACTTATATTTCGCAAGACAATTATCATGACATGGAAAAAGCACATTCTTAGCACAAGAAACACATAATACATTCTTCGCTATAAGAGCATTTTTGATTTCATCATTAGTTATAAACGTATCTAACCCAACATCCTTTGATGCAACATCTGGTTTTTTATTTGTCCTATCAGAAACTTCTACTTTCTTTAATGAATTCTTAGTGTTTGAAACGACACTATTCTTGAATGATGAATCCCTATTCAATGGTCTTCTAAAACTAGAAGTATCAGTCTTGTAGAAGATAAAACACTCTTAGCTTTATTTGTGTTAGTGACTTGACTCTTTCCAACTTTGTACATTCCTGGTGCAATAACATTTTTGTTTGTCCCTTCAGCTTGTTGTTTGTTAGGTGAAGTCTGTAAAGTGACTGTTTTTGACAAAACATGTTTTTCTTATGTTTTTGGAACAACATGTTTCTTTTGAAAAACTTGTTTGTTTGTTGGTGTGACACAAAGAAGTTTGTTAAAAATATTTGCTTTGTCAAACTTAGTGTTTACAGACTTACTATTTTCAACAGTTTTTAATTTAGCTTTCAACTCAAAGATTGTTAACAAAAGATCTTGATTTTGAGCACGAACATTCGCATAAGCATATGTCTTTTGTTTAACATTCATAAATAATTCATTGATTTCCCCTTGAGTTTGAGCACGTGTCTTTTTGATCTAATCAAAAAGTTTTTGATATTCTGTTTTAACATTTTCTCGTTCTTTTATCAAGGATTGAACTTGAAATTCCAAAGACACGTTCTCACTCTCAAGCTTTTCCATTTTTGATATCCAAGAGGTTTCACAAATGTTTTTCAAAGAAGATTCACATTTTTGTTTTTCTTTTTCATGTTGCAATTTTAAATCAAAATCAAGACTTTGTTTTTGACATCTTTGAACATCGTTTTCAAGAATGTTTATTCGTCTTTGCATGCCCTCTTGGATTTCAATTGAGTCCCTTTAAACTTTCTCAATTTCATCTTTCATATTTTTATATACACATTCATGACTTAATAGCACACAACATTCGATTTCATGCTTGAGATTTACTTCCAAGAGTTAATCTTTCAAAAGTTCAATTTTGTTTCCATGTCTCACAAAGATCATTTTATGTTGCCTCAAAAACATCTTTCATTTCTTTTATATCTCTTAAAAATCGTTTTTGAAATATTTCCAACTTAAAATGCAAATCTTGAAGAATTAGTTTAAGTTCTCGTTGACAAAAGTCATTCAACCGTATTTCTTCTGGAGAGGTATAAAAATGCTTTCCCGTTTAGACTTTGTTTGTAATAATTCAAACAATGTTTGAAAATCATTTTCCATTTGATTCAAATCCACTAGTATTGGATTTGCACTCGGCATTTGTTTCTTAGTGGATTGTGTCTCAAAAGAAGAATACATTGAACTTTCATTTGTAGAATCTTCAGGTGATATAAACGATGGTGGAAAATATTTTTGTTCAGCAGAAAGTTCTTTTTGTGGAACAAAGTCTTCATAAAGAGCATTTAACTTGTGATAGTCAATTGTAGACACATTTTGTTTTTTCTCAATAGCAACTGGATCTTTCATCTTGTTTTTCATTTTTATTTGACTCTTGGTAGCATCCTCAAGACTGTCCTCTGTGTCTATAATATTCATATGAATTTTTTAATCATCCAAGCACGAAGCATCATATAATTTTGGATTTGAGAAATTGCTTTCTTGAGAGTATAAGGATTCGCATACCCCAACCCATGTTTCAATTTAGAATCATAAAATGACATAGGTTTTGGTCAAATCATAAACATTCCTTGTAAAGAATTCCTAATTTTTAACACCATGTCCACATTCTTTTTTACCTTTGCTTTGAAATTTAGAACTGTGTCATGGTATTGATCTTCTTTTTCACTCATTTTGCGTTTCAAAATTGATTGAGTCTTTTGAAGTTTAACATTTTGCTTTTTTAATTCAACAACATTCAAATCTAATTTATCACGTTCTTGTTTTAAATCTCGAATGATGTTTCTATTACGAATAAATTGAGATTGTGACTCTTGTTCAAATCGTTTTGCTTTTCGATCAGCCTCAATATATTCGTTAAAGTAGTTATTGGTCTTTTCTTTGGTTATTTCAAAAACCCGAACCTTTTCCTTATACAACTCAAGCTGTTTGGTCACCATTATGTTTTGTTGTTGAACTTTTTTAGCAATTATTTATTGTTTCTCAGCTTCCTTATATGCATTTCTTGCTAATTGCTCTAATTCATATGAGTCTTGAACATTGTTATCGTTTTCAACACTGCCACTATTAACATCTTCATTTGGTTCATCAAATATAATATTGCTATCAATTTGATCATCACCAATTGATTTGTTAATAATTTTAGGTTGCCTCGAATACTTTTGCTCTTGGTAATCTTTAGCAAATAGTGGATTCACATAACTTGTAGATGAAGTTTGTATCTCACTAAGAAATGCATAATCATAGCTTGGCCCAGCATCAGAATCAATGTTTGCTAGTTGAATTCTGACCATCAAGCAAATGTTTGCACTTAATTCCTCAATTTCTTCCATCCGTGAAGCCTCAGGAAAGAGAAAATCATTTTGTTCTTCAGTAAGAATGACTCCTGCTTCATCCTGTTTTGCTAGTAGCGTCTGTTCCATGAAGTACTTTGAATCCCTGATTCTTGGCTTTGGACAATTACGAGCATAGTGGCCTTTCTCACAGCAGTTGTAGCGTTGAACATTTGCAACAGTTCCTAAAGACGCAGTTCGAAGAGTTCTCTGAATGTTTCAAGCATCATTCTAAACATTGTTACTCTCAATAACTTCCTCTTGAACATATGAACGTCTTGTATTTTTGCCATCATTACCAGAATTCTTGCTTTGAATATTCACCATGTCACTTGAACAATGGCTTGATTTCTGGTGTTGGAGGAGGTACGAAGACGGTTATTTATTAGATTAGAGTAGTTTCGAGTAATGGCACGAGCAAGTAAAATCATCGCAGAAGTGGGTGGATCATCAGAGTTGTTTTGAACTGTATCCCCTTGATAACCATCATCATAATCAACCACGGAAGAGGGATGTGTAACATAGTATGGTGATGACATCAAATAACGTCACTTTATTATATCATTTATCCCATCTGTTTTGCCCACTTTTATATAATTATTGCATTATTTGGTACTTAATTGCTTTAAAGTTGATAAATGCAGTAAATCAAGAGTGTTTTGTAAAGAAAAGCTAAAAGGCGCATAATTTGGAGCTAAAACGAAGACATTTGAAGATTGCTGATTTCTGACACATACGCCATATCCAACTAAAGAGATACGGCGTATCTGCTCCAAGACTTCACAAGAAAACGCGTTTAACCAATTCCCAATACGGCGTATTCACTCTGTCTACATACGCCGTATCCATGAAGATAACTATTCGAAGATACAGTAAATCAAGTAAATTGGGAATGATATCAAAGATTTATTACAAACGTAGCGCGCACTCTAAGGAATCCAGCCCAATACGCCGTATCAACCTTGCTGGATATGGCGTATCGAGTATTTTTCAGCAACTATAAATAGAAGACTCAAAAACGAGTTTTCAGTGTGCAATATCATATTCCTTATACCATACTCACTGAAGACGAATTTCAGAAGAGAAGATCAGCTACCAAGGTCAAGCATCGATCACGAATCCATAGAAGACATCGTGTAATTCTTACTCTCTTAATCGTTCGATTTTAAATTGTTTGATTACGCTTGTATAATTACAATGGTTGTGGGCTAATACCCTCGGGTATTAGCCATCTTAATGAAAGTTTAATGTTTGGTTTGTTTTAAAAATTGATTTCTTAATTTATCATTGATTGTTTAATTATGTTTATCACCTCATACTTGTTTATGTGTTTGAATATGCGACCTATCATTCAACTGGGTCTAGTGATACAGACCAAGTAATCTAGATACCGGGATAGCTCTCCATATCGTGTTTCATATGTCTGGACCAATAGGATCACAAATAACGTTCTGTCTTTGTCTTTGAATTATGAGCTTAGTTGGACCGGTAGGTGACCCGTTTATGTTTCAGCAATCATGCTCTTAATTTACTGATAAAGATTGGAATAGTGGACTACCAGTATATAAAACATCGTCAAACAATAAGTGGGTAAAGTCCCGTTGGGCTAGGGTTTTAACAGGATCACCACTGCTTTAATTCTCTAAGATAGATTATAATTAAACTAAAGGATGCTTTATGCGGATGCGTTTAATTGTGACAGGATTAATCATGTCTAGGTCTTAGGATGATGTCCCGCCTAAGTCTTAAGAATGATATGCCGCTTCGAGATAAGTAAATCATTGCACTAAAACAAACAAACTAGCATTGAACCGGATTTAATATGGCTAATACAGTTTTCTATCATTTGGCTTGTACCGCTTTTCTATCTTCTAATTTTCTTCTTTTGTGTTTATTGTGTATTGAATTGATATTTGTTTCCACCAAACCTGTGCCAGTCTCTCAGGCTGAAAACCCCCATATCATTAGACAATGTATATAGCATAGGTTTAACCAGTAAATAGACTAATTAAAATACTAATATAATATAGGATTAATGTTCCACTCTTAGTGTTCGACACCCTACTTACCGCGAACTCAATCTTGACCGGGTACACTGCTCGTTAAAGTGTTGTTTTAGGTTTCTTGGCTAAATATAAATTTAAAACTTGATAATCATATAATTGTCTCTACACGACAGCACATCTGCTTCCTATATTTTTCTCTCTTTTTTTTGCTTACTTCTTCCCCCTTTTTTTAGGTTACTCCGCTGGGCGCTTTGGTAATCTTCCTTTTACTCCTCAATGGGGGCTCACGGACTCAAGCCGAATGGACAATTCTCACGAATGCCGAGACATGATGGCTAACCTCTTCACCCTTGCCGATGACAAATTTTTTAATGAGGGTGTTCGGGACGAGTCCGCTATCAAGCGATCCTGGAAACTATTGTGTCAGTCTGCCCAACAGCAAGCCAACACACTGCTTTGCTTTAAGGCTCTAAAGGAACAACATGCCGACCTTATCTACGCTCATGAAATGAACTGGCCGCAGTTCGATCAACCTATGATGAGAAAGTATCTGCTTATGACCAACTTTCTAAGAGTTACGACGGGGCCCTGACCCAAGAAAAAAGTTTGCAGTATAGGCTAGAGGAGGTGGAAGAAGAGAAAAATGAGGTGGACAACTTGAACTCTTCTCAGCCTGACCGGATCAGGAAGCTTAAAGAGGCGCTGAAACAAGCTGAAGCCGATGTTGAACAATTAAGAGCTGAAAAGGTACACTATGTCGTTGAAGCTGGAAAGGGGAAATGGTGAGACAAAAAATTGTGAACCAATATCTTCCCACCTACGTGCGCTGATTACATCAGAGTGTCGAGTATAAGAGGTCACTGGGAGGAGTGCTTACCCTAGTCGTTAGGAAGGGTTTTATCGATGGCACGATATTCAGGCTATCTTAAAGGTTACCCTTAACGTTGATCCTGCCTCCTCTGAAACTTTCTTGACCGCTTATGAGAAAATCTTTGACCAGTGGCGCCCTTATGTTGACAAAGTGGCTCGTATGTACTTGTTGGATCCTAGCGAACTATAAAATATTATGCCAGATGAGACTGGTCCTACTCCAGGCGGGGGCCCTCGTGATACCCCAACGGCATCATATGCTTAGATGATTAAGAATTTTTGTAATTGCTTAGGTTACCTTTCAGGGCCAGTTGTGGCGCCTTATTATTGTACTTATTAAACAATGTTTGCACCTTGTGTTTGAATGTTTTGTTATGCTCGTCTAAAAACGGCCTGTGTATTTTCATGGCTTTTAACTTGTTTATTAATTTAGCATTGTTTTTTCCTTCAGTACTCTTAAGATATTGATATTGGTCACTTGTACCAATCGGAGGGGATTAACGGTCCGTTGGGGACCACATAATAATTTATACATTCTTTGTCCATTGACCAACATTTCTGGCCAGAGGTAGCGAGCCATCCGCCAAATCATACAACTACTTGTGGATAATTAGACATTGACCACGTTCTAGCCGGTAGTTGTTGTTATACCGGCTGGCATCCGAGCAACATAATTCTTTGTCTAATGGTAGATATTAACCATATCCCAGCTAGAAGGTGTTGCTGAACAGGCTGGCATCCGAGCTACTTAATAATTTATCTACCTTTATAGATATTGACCACGCCCTACCTGGTAGGTATTGCTGAACCAGCTGGTATCCGAGTCACATAATAATTTATCTACATTTGCATTTCGGGTTACATAGTTGGAAAATTGCCTCTCCCCTAACATGGGGAGCAGCCTGACTGTTCATTAACATTCATAATGGATTACATAAGTTAGAATTTCAAACACAATGATCCCTACAAGTAGCATCTTCTTAAATTGATCGCGTGCCAGACACGGGATACCTCCATGTCGTCCATTGTACGCAGCTTGTATGAGCCATTCTAATACGCTTCCACTATCAAGTATGGTCCTTCCCATTTTGGACCCAGCTTTCCCAAATTTTCCACCCGGCTAGATTCATTCTTCCGGTAGACATACTCACCCACTTTGAAAGACATGGAGCGCACTCTTTTGTTGTAGTACTGTTCCATTTTCATCTTGTACCTTGCCTCCCGGATAGCAGCTGCTTCTCTTTTTTCTGTTAGCAGGTCAAGATTCAACCTCATTTCTTCTTCATTGCCATTTCCTTCCTTGATCATCATCGTCCGGTGCGTGGGCATACCAATTTCTATAGGGATTACCGTTACACTTCTGAATGTTAAACTGTATGGTGTCTCCCTATTTCTAGTTTTAAGTGACGTTCGGTGAGCCCATAGGATGTTGGGCAGTTCATCCACCAACCCTTTCTTTCCCTTCCCAGTCGAGTTTTGATTCCTTTTATGAGGCTTCTATTTGTCCTTTCCACCAGGCCGTTAACCTGGGGGTGTGCGACGGCTGTGTTTATCTATGTGATGTTTAATTTCTTGCACCAGCTTTTGAAAGGGTCATAGATAAAGTTGGTTCCATTGTCTGTTACAATTATCTTTGGTAGCCCATACCTACAAACAATGTTGTCCCACACAAACTTTTTTACCTCCTTTTCTGTCATTTTGGCTAGCGGTTTGGCCTCTATCCACTTTGTAAAGTAGTCTACGGCTATAATTACAAACCTTACCTTCCCTAGGGCTTCAGGCAGTGGTCCTAGCACATCCATTCCCTATTGAAAGAATGGCTAGGGGGCCATGATTGAGGTCATCATGGTTTTAGGCAGCTTGGGGATTGGAGAGTGGATCTGGCATGAGTCACACTTGCTTATTTCCTCTCTTGCGTCCCGGTGCATCGTTGGCCAATAGTACCATTATCGGATGGCCTTGCCACCACCGATCTTGCCTTTAGATGCATGCTGCATGCCCCCATGTGAATCTCCCTAATGACATAGTTGCCTTGCAGTAGACCGACGCACCAGAGCATAGGCATTAGGTAAGATCTTTTGAATAGAACCCCTTCTTCCATGACATATTGATTTATCTTCATTCGTAAGGCACGTGCCTCATTCTGGTCTTCCAGTCATATTCCCCTCTCGAGACAGTTGATGATGGGTGTCATCCACGTTTCCCCTTCCTCTTTTACTACTGTATTTATTTCTTTGACGTCCATTGACGGCACGTCCAATGTTTCCACCAAAATTTCTTTAGTAAGATGGTTGAATGCTACTGAGGCCAACTTGCTTAATACATCTGCCTTTTGGTTCTTGTTTCGAGGTATGTTTTGAATCTTGAAGTTTTTGAAGCAACCGATGTGTTCTTTTGATTTATTTAGATACCAGATCATGTTTTCCTTGCAAGCTTCGCAGTTATCGTTGATTTGACAGGCCACCAGCCTGGAGTCAACATTGACAGATAAGGATTGCACTCCTATTTTCTTGGCAATCCTTAATCCCGCTAGGAGAGCTTCATACTCGGCTTGGTTGTTGGTGCTTTCGAAATTGAGCCTTAAGGCGTATGTATATTCCGTCTTGGTGAGGTTGATGAGGACCAGTCCTGCACCAAAACCTTTAGCACTAGATGCCCCATCTGTGTAAAGTACCCACTCTTCCTTGTAGTCTTTCTGATGGTCAATTGTGTATTGGGTTTATCGCGGTACCATAGCTTCGCTACCCACCGGCATTTCATTTATAAAGTCTGGCAGTATTTGCCCCTTGATAGCGTTGTGGGGTTCGTACATGATGTTATATGCTTCTAGCTCAATGGAATATTATTCTAGCCTACCTGACGTGTCTGCCTTGCTTAAAATTTGCTTGATTGGCTGATCTGTATTGACGGTAATGGGGTGAGCCTTAAAATTTAGATAAAATGCTTAAAAGGTGTGAAGACACCAAATTAGCACTAAATTGGGAAAAGAGCC
>BQNB010147553.1:0-14061 GCA_026074375.1 Tanacetum coccineum
CTTTACATGAAGATGATAAAGAGATGGCGTACAGTTCGTGGAGACGGCGTCACAATCCCTTGTGACGATGTCAAAGTATTCAAGAGACGATGTCAGAATCCCTTAGGATGACGTCAGAGTATCCAACATTAAAGAAGCCCATAGAAGATTCTACGGGTTGACGACGACACAATTAACAAGCGACGTCGTCATGACTTATTCCCTATATATACAAACCCTATTTTTTATGTTTTGTGTGAAAAATTTTAGGGAACAAACATATACTTTGTAGCAGCGATTTTTAGGGTTTTCTAACCCTTGTGTAGCCACCATAACTTCATGTTTAGTTGAATTGAAGTTCCTTATTCCTTTTACTCTTTCGATATGTCTATGTATTGTTTGATTAATTGTTCTTCGCTTTCAATTAACATGCTTGGCTAAATATAATTTATGTTTGCTTATGATTGCATGAAACCTAGTTGTTTATCTTTTATTATTACTTCTTGTTAATGATGTGCGCGTTAGGCTTTAGAAAACTAGCTTCTTAATTGCAAAGCGAAGACATCTAGGGAAACGTGGCTAGTTTAGATGATACCCACGCAATAGTCTTCATACTACCTTGCCATTTAGGTGGATTCTGAGTTAGTTGTTTAATAATTTAGATATTTACACATTCCATTAAGAGGGTGACGGGTAATAAAATTGGAAAAGGCAACTAGGGAGTAGTGCATGATTAGGTAAACACATTTGTTTAACCAAAAGAGTTTTCCATCACTTTTACTTTTCTGTAATTAGAATAGAATTAGGAGTAGTTAGTAGCTTAATCAAACCCCTTTCAAACCCGAGATTTTACTTGCTTTCATAAGATATAAAAAAGCCAAAAATAACTTCTCTCAACCTCTAGAACTTAGTGACCATACAATTCGAGCCTACCCAAACTATTCCCCTAGAGAACGATCGATCCCTCGAGTCTTACCTATACTACACTACAACGATTAGGTACACTGCCTGGGAGGATTGTAAAACTTCGACTTGCATTCACCGCACATCTAATTTTTGACGCCGCTGTTGGGGAATAGTCTAGGTTTTGGATTCTATCTAGCTTAGGTCTACTCACAATATTCCTATCAAGTGAGATTTTATTTTTCTTTTTAGTGTAGCTTTCTCGCAGTCTATTTTTTCTTTGTGTTAATTGTTTTGTAATTTCTATTTTATTATTTCATTCTTAATTATGGAGGACGCGAATTCATTACCACCTCCTGAATCCCCCAACTCACTTAGGGATATAATAATTTGTGAGCTCGATGCGCTCCTTGAATCCTTAAACTTAACTGCCCTACCTCTTGAAAGAGATTTAAAAGGAGATGTGAAATTTGTTGAATTATTCAAAGAATATGAGATAGGAGATTTTAGTGATGAGGAAATAGAGGAAGGATAAATATTAGAATAAGAAGAGGTAGGTGTCGAGTACTTTGATAAATTTCCAACAATCAGCGAATTAACAAATCATAAGTACTTATTGTGTGAACCAATTATGCCTTTGTTTATAAGACGCCCAATCATTGTAGGAGGAAGTCCTTTGAACCTTAAAATACCATGCAACATAGGACACGTACTTGTTTGGAAAGCCTACATAGATCTTAATTCCCTTATAAACATCATGCCTCATATGCAATACAACTGGATCATGAAAAGATAACTTGAACCTAGGAACGATCATGAGAGTCTTAGAGGAATAAGTAATTTCACAAGAAGAGTTAGAGGAATGCACATCTTTGTAAGGAATTTCACTTATGTTTCAGATTTTCTTATTGTTAAGGATATTAGTTCAGTTATAGAGCCTAGCTTGTCACAAATAGTGCTTGGAAATCCATTTGTTGAACTATCTAACAGGACTTATGATTCATCATTAAGAATAGTAAAATTCATAAATAGAACCAACGAAATTGCTTATATGATATCCCATAAGATAGAGCAATTTAAATCATTATCAAATATATAAAAAGAGCACAAGCAATCGGTCTACTATAGGAATGAAGAGGACAAGAAGAGAGAAGTAGATTATGTGATGAATAAGATATTGGGGTTTTATAAAGAATGTTTAGAGCTTGGACCCGAATACTTAACTGGA
The DNA here is from genome assembly GCA_026074375.1 of Tanacetum coccineum. Taxonomy (NCBI): domain Eukaryota; kingdom Viridiplantae; phylum Streptophyta; class Magnoliopsida; order Asterales; family Asteraceae; genus Tanacetum; species Tanacetum coccineum. Next base: position 2,111 of record BQNB010147553.1, read on the forward strand.
CTTGATAGAAGTAGGACAATCGGAGGAGTCACGTAGGAGTAAGACTCAGAGTCAAGCTCTAGAAAGACGCTATAATAAAAGAAAAGAGCGCTTATTGGGGGCAACCCAATCTTTTAATTTAATGCATTTTAGGAGTGTCATGTGTTTTTATTTTTATTATTTGTTCTTATATGTTTGAATTATATATGTGATCATGCTTTGTTTTGTATTTAACCTCGTCTTAATTACAATCAAAGATATTTTCCATAAAATAAGTGTAGGGGAAAATATCCGGTTTATAAGAACCAATTTCAAACATGAATAATAAATAATTTTAGATTAATTCGCATTTTATGTTTTGTTTGTTTTTTTAGTCATATGTTTGTACTAACCATTTTTTTGGTTTATGCGGTAAATTTTTCTTGGAAATCATTAATAGGATATGTTTGCAGAAAATTTTCCAGTAAAGGAAAGAGAAAATATTTACAGTAGCTGGAGATGGCGTTTTATTCTTGATGGTGTCACCACTGTAGCTACAGTAAATTTTGTATTTTATTCGAATTTTTGAAAAGTCATTTTTGTGTAATTCTCCCAGACTTTTTAATTTTTCATAATTATTAGCAGAAAACCATCGATTATAATAGTACATACTTCCCTATCTTTTTTGCTTTGATAGGATTTTATTTTCAGATTAATAGGTTGTATATCATATTTCCGCTAATATTTTTTACCCGCTTTGCTAATAGTTATGCTTTTTATCTTTGATTTGCAGGTTATATTATATAAGAAGAGTCCAAAAGGATTTTCACTTGGACGATTCTTAGATGAAAATTTAGCTAGTTTATCTTGCTTTTTCTCCATTATTGTGCAAAACTAGGGGAGTATTAGTTTCTCTCGCTTTTCTTATTTTCCCATTATTCGTTTTCGGGTACTCATAGAACATTGAGGACAATGTTCAAAATAAGTGTAAGGGGAAATAAAAGCCTTAGAAACTATTCTTTAAGTTGCATTTGCTTAGTCTTTAAAATGATGAGTAATATACCGAAACATAGTTTAAGACGGTAATTTTAGCCCAAATTAAAAAAAATTATGGATACATCGGTGAAACTGTAGTATTAGAAGCGTGTCATGGGTAGGAGTTATATTACTTGCACAAAAACCCAACCACTCAAAAATTCCACCCAAAAAATGTGAGGTTCGCCCCTAAATCTTTAGGAATAAAAGCATTCATTTTTAATGCTTATGAGAGTGTACCAGTAATATTATAAATTCTAGAACTTGCTTTAGCGATTCATCTCGAGATTTGCTATGAGATCGCATCCATAGTGATTAAATGGATTTACGAAGTGATAAAAGGCACTAGGATAAACCCCTGTTTTTAGCCTGTAATTGTTATGGTTATGATGGTGTCCTTGATCATATAACAACCCCCACACCCTTTCTTCGCACTCATTTTTAGTGCAAGATACACCTAGTACACCCTTTCGAGCCTATCCTTTTAGCGGTTCTCGTAATGTTTTTGGTAGATTCTAAATTATTAATGAAGAACATTGTTTACACTCCACCAAAAATGTTACACCCAAATCGTCTTAGCTTCCTTGTCTGTACTCATTTTTAGTACATTATTGTTATCACATTTATTAAACCCCAGTTAATTATTTACCTGAGTACATAGTTCTTAAGTCGAGTCATTATTATTAGTTTACAAGTTTTGAACATGAATTCATGGTAGTTTTTCATTATATGGAGAAATGAAAAGGATAGTCAAAATTATTACTCCCATACGTGCTTAATACACTCCATGTTTATTGATCCTCTGAATTTGGGTCATTAGTTAGTCTATTATTGAGTTGTCATAAAACTCAAGTGTAAGGATGAAACTATAAGCCCCAAGTCATGTATATTATTCTTTATGTTTAAGAAGATAGCATGGAAAAAAGTGTATAAAAAAAATAACAAGCATAAAAAAATATAAAAAATAAAAAAAATAAAAAAACAGGTTAGAAAATACGGGCTGCCATCTTGCTATTGTTTATGTTAAAGAAAGTGTCGCGAAAAGCAAAGAAAGAGATCGATGTAGAGTTGTGTATATCTATCTTAGTTTCGTCGAGTCTTGGCTTAGCAACGCCTTTTACATGCATTCTTGTGAATAATTAGCTTGCCACTAATCAAAATTCCCCTAAATATCCCCAATTATGTTTCCTTTACCTTACACCTAACGTTACAACCCTTTAAAGACCTCTTGATAGTAATACCTAGCTACATACTTAACGCTAAAGTGTGAATGGTTTGATCCTTTTATCAAGCTTATGGTTAATTTGTATACTATGACATGTAGTGAGTGTTATTTTCCCGTTTCCTATATTGTTATAATTCATTATTACACCTGAGATAATGAGAGAATCTAAACACTTATGTGAGGTACTAGTATATAATTTCCGTGCTTTTAATTACAAGGTCTATCCGGTTGTGCCATAAATCATATTTATTAAGTAGGTTAAATACCCCCGACTCTGCTATTTACTAGGTAGAAAAGCTCATTTACTTAAAGACAAGCAAATATTAAGTGTAGGGGTATTTGATGAGGTGTAATATCATAAACTTTTTTGGGGTCATTTAAACCCCAAAATCATGTAAATATTCTCATTTATTGTGCTTAATTATTTCTTTTTGTTATTTTAGCATTTGGAAGGCACTTTGAGGAAATACACGTAACTTTGACTTAATTTGGGAAGAAACGGGACTAGATTGCAATTTTACACGAAGATGATAAAGAGATGGCATACAGTTCGTGGAGACGGCGTCACAATCCCTTGTGACGATATCAAAGTGTTCAAGAGACGATGTCATAATCCCTTGTGACGACGTCAGAGTAGCCGACATCGAAGAAGCCCATAAAAGATTCTACATGTTAACAATTTCACAATTAACAAGCGACGTCATCGTGAATTATTCCCTATATATACAAACCCTATTTTTTATGTTTTGAGTGAAAAACTTTGGGGAACGAACCTATACTTTCTAGCAGCATTTTAGACGATTTTTAGGGTATCTAAACCCTAGTGTAGCCACCATACGTGAGAAGAACTAACCTCATGTTTAAATTGAAGTTAAGTTCCTTATTCCTTTTAATCTTTCGATATGTCTATGAATTGTTTGATTAATTGTTCTTTGCTTTTAATTAACATGCTTGGCTAAATATAATTTGTGTTTACTTATGGTTGAATGAGACCTAGTTGTTTATCTTTTATTATTACTTCTTGTTATTGATGTGCGCGTTAGGCTTTAGAAAACTAGCTTCTTAATTGCAAAGCGAAGACATTTAGGGAAACGCGGCTAGGTTAGATGATACCCACACAATAGTCTTCATACTACCTTGCCATTTGGGTGGATTCTGAGTTGGGTGTTTAATTATTTAGATACTTACACATTCCATTACGAGGGTGAGGGTAATAAAATTGGAGAAGACAACTAGGGACTAGTACATGAATAGGTAAACACATTTGTTTAACCATAACAGTTTTCTATCACTTTTACTTTTCTACAATAGACTAGAATTAGGAGTACTTAGTAGCTTAATCAAACCTAGTTCAAACCCAATATTTTACTTGCTGATAACATTAAATACTTAATACTTTTACATATCAAATTCTAGCGTTTGTTGCCTTGTTTTATATTATTTTTTATAAGAATTTGTACTTAATTCGTTCATATTTCAAGTTCAGGTAATTAAAGGCATTGGAATGGAAAAGATGCGGAAAACAGAAATATTCAAAAAAATCCGCATTATGCAAGGATTTAAAGCGTAATTGACACAATGGATTACGCCGTAATAAAATATTATGGCAAGAGTATTTATGCTGATGAAGAATTATGGCGTATCTGGCCCGCAGGAATTACGCCGTAATTAATTTTATACTAAATGATGGAATGCCGCGTCAGAAGAATTACGGCGTAACTCGACACATTAGTTACGCCATAATTATGACTCATCACAAGGACTAAAGTTGCGCAAATGTTATGAAGTTTCATTGATTATTGATAATATATGGGGGACTCATACTTCTTATTTAGTATATACATGATTCATATGAATCATATTATCTTATTCGTTCCTAGTGGGTTCAGCCGAAAAGAAGAAAAGGAAAAAAAAGAGTGACGCAGCACGTTACAGGGAAAACCCTTTGGGGTTTACCACACCATTCGACTAGAGAATCGCGAGCGCTAGTCTAGCACAATTTGTAATTATACTTCAAATTTTGTGGTCAATTTAATACTGTTTCTTTGACTTATTGGATCTAGCAATATAATTGTTGATCTTATGATTATTTATTATGCTTTATTAATTGTTCGTCGCATTTAATTTATTAATTATCTTTTTTATTGTTATTTATGATCTTATTGTCTTGTTGCATCTTTATAAATTATGTAGTGCGCTTATAATTCCTTGTGGTCCTGTCTAAGTTTTGATATAAGTTTGACTGTGCATGAGGTTTTAAGTGACCCTCTTAACCCTAGCGCGCACGATTAACTAAAGGATGAGCAATACTTGTAGCCGTTCAACCTACACCCATTAGGCGAGCCCTTAGCATTAAATACCTAGTTAGGAATACGAGCTAATAAGAGAAAACCTGTTAGAGTAAAGCGTATCTCATAAGTTAATTGGAAAACCCTAATTTCTTGCGAGTCTATTCCACTCAGTAACCATAGGTTATGTTACAACTACAAATTGGACCTAATGATTTTAGACCCCCTCTAAGGATGTGATTTGACATTGCACCTGAGATCATAATAATTAAATGTGTTCATCCTTTCTAGTTGACTTCCACTATACCAATTCCCTTTTTGACAGTAAGACTTACCTCCTAATAATTCTACAAAAACCAAATTGTGCTTTTTACTGCTTTTTTAGGTAGAATGTTATTTCAATTAAAGGATTAAAGACACAAACCGTTCTTTGATTTGACACCCGTACTTACCAATCACTACACTATACACGATAGGGTACACTTCTCTTTAGTGCATAGGAATAGTCGAGGTGTTCAGGGTTTAGAAATGTAACACCTGACGTAGGTTTCTGTAAAGGAAATCACGCGTCACTTGCGTTCATAGAATATAAAAAAACAAAAGAATAATCTTCTCTCAACCTCTAGACCTTGGTGAACTTATAAAAGAGCCTACCCAAACTATTCCCTTAGAGAACGATCAATCCCTTGAGTCTTACCTATACTACACTACAATGATTAGGTACACTGCATAGGAGGATTGTAAAACTTTGGTTTGCAATCACCGCACATAACATCAACCTGTATAGCATCCAACTAGTCAGGCTTGAAATATTTCCTTGCACTAATAACCATCAACAACTTATATAGCTGCAAGAAAGACTAACACCAAAAGCATAAATCCGGATAAAAGCAACATAGCACAAAATGTACAAAATAATAAAACAAGAAATAAAATAAAACCTAACTCACTTTCGTAGGAATCACGGTTGCATTTAGCGTATGCAACAAGCCCTTTAAACCACTCGGTGGCCCGAATGGACAAGTGAAGTCTCGTGAGGGTTTCCAGTAAACATACCCACAAAGTTCATTTACTAAATATACAAGGTTTTGTGATATTCAAAAGAAAATTTATAATTTTTTTCCTACAGGAATGGAACTACGGCGTAGTCCTATAGTGGAAGCTACGCCGTAGTTAAGCGGATTAACAAATTTTTATATTTTGAAAATCAGCTACGGCGTAGCCTGGGTACCTATCTACGGCGTAGCCTAGGTACCCAGCTACACTGTAGTTTTATACTACAACTACAATATCCACTTAAACATGAGGCAAGGTGATCTCAATCTTACTTCTCCTTGTTGGTGTAACCTGTAAATAGAGTAAGAATACACAAAACCAAACTAAAAATGCAAAATGGAAATTAAATAAACGAAAGGGAAAGGACGGGTTGTCTCTTGACAATCACATTTCTTTATTTTCGAGTCCTTAAGTTGGACTCATGCCTTCTTCTTCTTGCTTCTTGGACATACTCAATTACATCCATTTCTTATCATCCTAGCTCTTATAAATCCTATCAAGATTTCCTGAACCTGTTCTTCTTTCCTATCCTGCACACAATCACAATCACCACCCTTGCATTATATGTGTAAAAACATGAGCAAACGAAAAAGCATCCATTACTAGCAGTTCAATGAATTTAAAATAAGTCTAAAAGTGGTGGCGATTAATTTCTTCAACTTTATTTTTAAAATGCTTGTTATTCCTTCCAAAAATTTATTTCCTGACGCAATGTAACAATTCCGACCAAACTTTTTAGAAAATGCTAACTTAAAACTCATAAGACACGTGAATGGATCAATCCCTAAATCTTCCCACAAATTTCAAACTAAACTTGCATTATTTTGATTTTAATGATTTTGAAAACAAATATTTTTGATGTTCAGAAACCAACTATGTTGTAGCCCAACTAACTGGCTACGCCGTAGTTAAGACTCAGGATGAAAATTTTAATGAAAATAAACAAGAACAATAAGCAAACACTCAAATAAACATGCAAACATTCGAATTAAAAAATGAAAGGTCAAGCACTCACAAGCATACAAACACATAAACTGGACACATAAACACATCTTTCAATCAAACAGCCAAAAACTACAAAAACCGTTCCCCGATAGCGGCGCCAAAAACTTGATGCGTGATTTACGTTTAAATAAATTACGTCAGGTTTTACATTTATAAAACCCTAACTACCTCGACTATTTCTAGGCACTAAAGAGCAGTGTACCTTATCATGTATAGTGTAGTGATTGGTAAGTGCGGGTTTTGACCCTAAGAACGGTTTGTATTCTCTAATTGTCTAATTGAAACCACATTCTACCTAAGAAAATAGTAAATAAACGCATTTGAATTTTAGTAATAGTATCGTGTGATGAACCTAACTTGTCTAAAGGGAATTGGTATAGTGGTAGACAACAAAAAGGGATGAACACATTCAAATTATTAATAATGATCAAAGTGCAATGTCTTATACACTCTTAAAGGATGATTTAAATTTAGATATTCTCGGAAACCGCAGCTTCGCCTAACCTATGATTATTAAGTAAAATGAATTCACAAGGAGGATTGACCTATTCTCAGTTCACAATCATTAAGTTTTCCAACTAACCTATGAGATATGCCTTAGTGTTATGACTCACACTCCTAATCAAGTATTTATTACTAAGGGTCGCCTATTAGGCATAGGTCAAACAACTACTAGGATTGGTCATCCCGCAGTTAATCGTACACGCTAGGATTCAGACGTTCACTTAATACCTAGTACACACTCAACCACATAAATACTACTGTAGAATTTAAGGTTACACATGCATACTACAAAATTAAGACCTATAAAATTGTCAAGTAAAACTATAAAGATCATAAAGTAATATTCGAATGGAAAATAAATAAATTGAATGCAAAATAACAATAATTAAGCATAATAAATAAACATACTCTAACAAATAAAGATGAAATCAATTAATTAAAAAGTAATAATTAAATTGAATCAAATATTAATAGATGGAGTTATTTGTACATATCGTGCTAAAATAATGTTCTCGAAGGGTTTGCCCTATACCGAACCAAGCAGCCTGTCTGCTCTCCTTTTTCCTTCTCGTCGCCCAGAAACCACAAACAAATAAGAATGAATCTTAGTAATCAATTGTGTCGGGGAATTTGGTATTTATAATAAAATCAGACGGCATATCCTCACGCGTTGTGGCGGGGCCTTGACTTTTATCAACTTATGTACTGACAAGTGTGATAAGATAGATTTCAAATATTCTAAAGCGATATAAAAATTTAGGACGGAAAGTACCCCTGTGATCTCTTCTATCTGAACCGAACCTATTACTGTTATGCACAAATTACCTCAAATTAATCACGTTCGACAAATTTCAATCTTAAACAACAAATTAGAAACTGTTAAATCGAAAGTATTTGCATACGAACAAAAAAATAGAATAATTATAGACTCGTAAAGGGGAAGTACTAATAATGAAATCTTCCCGTCGTTCTCTTCTATCAGTAACCTTTCAAAATTTTGCAATAGGGAAGGTTCGATACCACACATCTGGCCATACCATATACCTCTCGTTTGTGTAACCAGATGCAAATCTAAACACACAATTCGGTTACTATAATCTAGGAATCAAAGACCACAAATATAAGGATGCGTTTGGGATATTCTATTGAATTTCTTTAATGCACAATGTATGACCAATGACAATGCACGTTATTTGTCTTTTTATTGTCTATCCATAAGAACAACAAAACCCCAACCACCTGAAAGTTGGAAAAAAATGTATGCAACTTTTAATCGAAACATGATTACGTAAGATGGGAAAAGAAACAGGCACCGATGTTCAAGGAAACTATGAAAGTTTGAAAACCAAGGTTGATAACACCTGCGATATTGTTTTTCTTCAAATGATTATTAGTATATACATCAATGTCATGGGTGATGGGTGTGGGAGTTTGTTGTCCTAGTTGTAGGATACCTCTTGTTGGATCCAACTTTAATAGATCGAATTCCTTAAGCTTGTTTAAGGTTTAGTTATATTAGATAAATCTAACACAACTATAGTAGAAACTTTGTTAAGTGTATTAAAGATTATGCGGAATCTAATCTTTAATATTAAAAGAATTCTTAATGAAACAGTAACACAAGATCACAATTCAACAAACAATAAAAGCTCCAATATTATTAAGAATAATACGAATACTCTCCTAGTATTAGGGTTACAAAACCTTGAAGCTATGAATAACACTTATCAAATCGTAAAACACATATATTAAACCTATACCCTAGGACCTCCTTTTATACACCAAGGAGTCCTAGTCGATTTACAATATATTCCTAAGACTTAGAATATTCTCTATGATCTATTCTATAAATAACTAATACTTATCACGTAAGTAATCTTGATCTCCAAACAATCTTTATCCTTTCTTCTGTCTTTATCCTTTCTCTGACAGTAGAAACTCTTTCAGCAGTCTTAATCTTTGAGCAGTAGTAACTTATACACCAGCAGCATTAACTGAGCACAAGCAGTAGTAACTACTTAGAATATTTTCTTCAATCTTCACCAGCAGTACTAACTTTACACTAGCAGTACTAATATATACTAGCAGTACTAATATATACTAACAGTAGTAACTGTGAACTAGCAGTACTAACTTTATACTAGCAGCACTAACTACTTAGCATATTTTTCATTAAAGTTAATGAACAGCACTAACTTTAGCTTAGCAGCAGTAGCACAAACCTGAGCAGCAGTAACTCTAAGATCATCAAGAAGTCTTTTAATCCCAATAGAGTTTCTCTGATGCGCTTTGACTTTAGAAGTCAAACAACGTACTTTTCAACATGGAATTCAACCTAAAATCCTAATAATTTCTAGCAAAAAAAATCACTTGCTGTTGCGAATATTCAGTTTGAAGCATACCTTGGGTGCGGGAATCTCTCCTTTTTATCAAGATATCAAATTACCGTTCCAAAATCCGGCACATCAACGACTGTATGGAATGATGCTACCAGGCTTTATATCAGCATACGTGCTTTAAACCGGTACTTATAGGCATTTCCATGTTCACTGTAAATGAAGTTAAGGGATTAGAGATTCGTTTAGCTTGACTTTTTAATAAGTGATATTACTTATTTACATTTGCACCATATAGAAATTTTAGCTCCTAACTATAGCTACTTGTGTCAAACATGTTAACAAACAAAACATAATTTCATCTCAAATAAGCACATTGAAATAACCTCCCTATCCAAAACTACTTATTCTACCACAAAATAGCAGATATGCAGAAAAAAATAACCAATCTCAAACACTGTGTCACCTACACTTTACGCTTTTCAGCTATAGTTACACAACTGTTTATGTCAAACACAAACCACAACATCCTAAGACACAACTAAATTGTCATACCAAAATTTACAATCAGTGTCACCAAAGAGCACCTAACAGCTCAACTTTTGATTTTCTTAATGTTCTACATTTCTTTTTTAAAAACCGACAACCTATATCAATTCTTACATATGTTAACTTGGCAATTCAACCGTACGAAACTGCTTACATGTTGTAACATCTCGCAATTTAAGTCAATATTTAACCCGAGCTTTAATTCTATTTTTTATTTTTAATAGAAATTTTTATTTTTGCTTTTAGCCGATTTAGTGAAAATTGTTGTTTTTGGCTATTTGCTAGCCGTGCTTTGATATTTATCCGTTTTAGCGTTTGAGAAATCAATAATTTTATTTTAGCTTCGGAAGCTTAATTATTTTTATTTTAGTATCTCTCGATCTTTCTCGCGTTTTTGCCGAAACCACGTCAAAATAGTGTTTTTACATTTAATAGTGAGATAACTAAATGTTTAAGCCCAAAATTGGTATAGTCCAAATTGGATAAAAAAAATTACCAAGCCCATTTTCCCTCTTCCTCATAACCGGCCACAAACATAAACCCAAATAAACAACCTTATTTTTTTAGAGTCGATATAAACTAGGAGGTACTAAATATTAGTTCTATATTTAAAGTATTTCATTCCTTTTAAAACACACAGATACAAAGTTTACAAAAAAAATCATTGCTCTCCCCTTTTCTCTTCCTGTGTTCGAAGATCAATAACAACACCATCAAAAATCATAACCAAAAATTCCCCAATTAATTCCAATCACTTCTACATCAATACCACATTAATCCCCATCTTCTTTTACAAGATTTAACAACATGCAAGACTTTTTCAAGATTCTTGGCTTTTGATGATTTTATTGATTTTGGATGTAATCATGGATTAAAGGCTTTGAATACTAGTGTTATTGCATGGTTTTAAATAAGAAAAAGTTAGGGTTTGATCAAAAAGGGGTGCGTTTGGTTTCAGCAAGTCAAAGGAAGCTTTGATTATGGTTTTTGCTCATGGTTTGATCTAGGCCGAACCCTTAGAGAGTGTTTGGTTCATTGTTTTCTTCAATTATTGCTACGTAAGCCCTAATCTCTTGTCTAATTGTTATTTTTAATTCATGGGTTTATTTAATTTGTTCGATTTTTGGAAAACATGATGCGTATATGTTATTGGGTGATTGTGAAAGTGATATGGTGATAGTTAGTAGCTTAGGATGGTTATAAATTAGGTTAGATTGTATTTTGGATGTGGATTGGGATTAGTAAAATAGGATTGGGATTTTGGACAAGGACTTTTTTTAAAAGAAATACCTCACAAAAACTCTAATCCTTTGTCCCCTTTATTTTTCAGATCTCTGATTCCTCCTTAGTCGTTCTCTTTGGGTGGGGGGATTACTTCGTGATGGGCAGATCAACTCTTAACACAGATGATCGTGGATGGACCTGGATCTTTCGTAAGAACAAAAACAACTCATCTAAACCTATTGGTAACCCTTTCCAAAAAGAATTAGAAAAGGTAGCCTCTACATTTTATGTTTCTAATTTCCTTGATCGACGAATGCAAAAGAACTATGGAATACCTTCCTACCTTATGGTCGTTTGGCAAACGCCTATATACCAAACAGAAGATCGATTGGAGGTAAACGATTTGGTTTTATTTGTTTTCTTAGAGTGTATGATATCCCTAACTTTTTACTATCCTTATCTAATATTTAGATTAGGAGCTTTCACATATTCATCACTGTGGCTAAGTTTCAAAGACAAAATGTTAATGTCAATGTTAGTGGCACTCACTCTAAGCCCTATAAACCTTATATCAAATAGCAGACACAACCAATTAATTATGTCAAACCTAAAACCTCTCCAACCTTTGGTGACATACCTCATGATAAACCTTCTTTTGCTTCTGTTGTGCATGGTACTAATTCGACTAGAAGTTATCTTAACCATAAAAAGATGAGATCTATTTCGCTCAAGGATCAAGATTTGGTGTCTATTGATGATTCTTTAAAGGTT
>BQNB010147554.1:2782-16422 GCA_026074375.1 Tanacetum coccineum
TACGAACCTTCCCATTTTGGTCCGAGTTTGCCTGTGTTTTTCACCTTTCATAACTCATTCTTTCGACGGACAAACTCACCTGCTTTAAACTGTTTGTGATGAACTCTCTGATTGTAGTACTTTTCTAGTTGTTGTTTTCACCTTGCTTCTTTGATTGCCACGATTTCTCTTCACTCTTCTAGAAGATTTAGGTTCAACCGGAGTGCCTTCTTATTTTCTTTCTCTATTCTTTGGATTATTTGTCTTGAGCATGCCTATCTCTGCAGGTATAACTGCTTTGGTACCGTATGCTAGGCTGAATGGTATTTCTCCATTGCTTGTCTTGGACGTTGTTCTATGGGACCATAACACGTTTGGAAATTCCTCAACCCATGTTGCCCTTTCTTGATGCAATCTTGTTTTGATTCCTTGCAGTATGCTTTGGTTAGCTCGTTCTACCGCCCCATTTGCTTAAGGATGATATACAGATGTGGAGACAAGTTTTATTCCCAGTTCCTCTGCTCAAGATTTAAATGGGTCATTGATCAACTGGGTTCCGTTGTCCGTTATGATGGTGGCTGGCACTCCAAACCTGCAGACAATGTTATCAAAGGTCAAAATTTTGATCTGTTTACCTGTTATGCTAGTGACTGGCTTGGCTTCCAACCATTTGGTAAAATAATCAACGGCTACTATCAGATATTTTATTCTGCATGGAGCTTCTGGGAGAGGTTCAATAATGTCCATTCCCTACTTTCGAAAGGGCCAAGCCGATATGATGGAGATCATGTCATTTTTTAGTAACCTTGGTATGGTTGCATGTACCTAGCATGAGTCACAACTTGTTATCTCATTATTGGCATCCCGATGCATGCTCGACCAGTAGTATCCTGCGTTCATAGCCTTATGTACCGCTTTCTGCGGTCCATTGTGCATTTCGCAGGATCCCATATGTATTTCCTTAATTACGTATTTTGTGTGTTGTGGGCCTATGCATCGTAGTAGTGGTCCTATGTATGATTTTTGATATAATATTCCATCCTTCATGACATAGTTATGTGCTTTCTCTCTAATTATTTATGCTTTGGTAGTGTCTTTCGGCAGGATCCCCTTTTTAATGTACTCTTTTATTGGTGTCATCCAAGTTCTTGCAGCGTCTTACACTATTATATTTACTTTGACCATGTCTACTGAGCGTTCACTGAGCTCTTCTATCAATACCCATTTTATTAGTCCTTTACATTGTACGGCTGCTAGCTTCCTTAGGGCATCAACTTTTTTATTTTCTTCTCTTAGTATGTGACTTATTCGAAAGTTGCTGAAGCTTCGAACCATCTCCAGGACCTTCTCTCTATATTTCTTTGATTTTTTGCCTCTGGCTTCATATGATCCTTCCACCTGACTAGCTACCAACTTTGAATCCACGAATGCATGCATCTTTTCGACCTTCATCTTGGCTGCTATCCTTAGACCTGCAAATAGTGCCTCATATTCTGCATCGTTGTTTGAGTTGGTGAGGTTCAATCGGAGGGCGTAGTAATACTCTGCTCCCTTCGGATCTATCAAAATAAGACCCGCTCCCGACCCGTGATCGCCGGATGCTCCATCGGTGTATAGTTTCCATATGTTCATTTTGTCCGAAGGAGCTGTGGGTATCTGGTTCTCTGTGGTCCTTCGTACCTCCGGAACCTTTCCTTCCATCGAAGTTTCGTCTTGTCCAGCCGCTCTTTCCTATACGGGGCTTTCCTCTGCCATTGTATCTGCTAGGAAGTCGGCCAACACTTGTCCTTTTATCGCGTTTCTAGGCGTGTATTGTATGTCATAAGCCTCAAGTTCTACCGCCCGTTTAGCCAGTCTTCCCATTGATTCCCGGTTGCTTAGTATTTAGTTTATTAGTTTGTCCGTGATGACCTTGAAAGTATCTTCTCAGTCGTCTAATGACGTGTACTAGTGCTAGGGCCAACTTTTCCATCGGAGGATAGTTAACTTCTGCACCTTGCAATGCTTTGCTGACGTAATAGATTAGGATTTGCCTTCCGTTTCTTTCTACTAGCAGAACGATGCTAACTGCCTCATTGGATGTCGATAGATAGATCATGAGTTGTTCATCCTTCATAAGAGTCGTTAACGTTGGTAGTTTCGCTATTAACTTCTTCATTGCGTTAAATGCTTCTTTCGCTGCTGCTGTCCAATGGAAATCTTTCTTGTTTGCATATTTTTTAAGAGTATCTAGGCAAGGTAAGACCCTTTCCGCTGCTTTAGACATGAATGTGTTTAAGGTGGCGAGCTTACCACTTAGCCGCTGCATTTGCTTTAGACTACTTGGGGAGGGCATGTTAATAACATCCTTTGTCTTCTTCGGGTGTGCTTTGATTCCTTCAAAGGTTACTATGTATCCCAAGAACTTTCCTTCTTCCATTCCAAAGGAGCATTCTTTAGGATTTAGCTTCATGTTTACTTTTTTGAGTGCAATAATGTTTCTTCAATGTCCTTTAACAACCACTTACGTTTTCCCTAGGACACGTCAAACCGCAACATAACAAAAGCTGGTTTTCTAAAGCCTACGCCGCAAATTCTTCAACACAGAAGCACATCAAAAGGATTCTACAACTTAGTTTCATGCAAACATTAAGATAAATAAAAGAAGGTTCAGCCTAGTGTTATAAGAGAAGCATGAAGATAAATCAATCAAAAACCCTAGCAATTATTGAATGATTAGGAAAATAACCTACTTAATAAAAACTGGATTAAAGTAGTACAATAGGGTTTTGAGGCCTTAAAAACTACCTATAAAGCTGCTAAAACGACTAGGGTTTGTCTCCCTAGGTTTATACAAAGTTATCCCAAAGTTACACACTTAAAACCCTAAATCGGATTTATATTTATAGTGATACCGATGCGACATCGTCACTTTGTAATCTTGACGCCATCGTCACGTAGATGATTCTAGATCCTCTTTAAGTTGGCCACGTCTTGACGCCGTCACTATGAAAGTTCTGATGCCGTCACTTTATGGATGCGACGCCGTATCTAGGCTCTGAGTGCGCAATTCTTCATGGTCCTTGGTGTAGAGTCGTAATCTTGTCTGTTTCTTTTCCAAATGAGCCCAAGTCACGTGTATTTCTTCCAAATGCCATCCAAGTGCTAAAAACCTGAAAACAAATGATTAATCACATAATCTGGGCATATTTACATGATTTAATAGTGTATAAAATGACACCTCATCCAATACCCCTACACTTGGGATTTGCTTGTCCTCAAGCAAATGGGCTTTTCTACCTAGACAATAGCAATATGAGGGTCATTTAACCTACTCTTTAAACGTATTTTACAACACAACCTTCTAGACCTCGTAATTAAAAGCACGGAAAGCATACACTAGCACCTCACATAAGTGTTTGGGATTCTCTCTTTCACTCGGGTGTATAATAAGTTATAACATAATGGGGAAACAGAAAATCAACACTCATTACCTGTCATAGCATATAAATTACCATAGGCTTGGTAAATGATCAAACCTCCATCGCTAGGCGCAAGCATTATTCATTACTATCTAAGAGGTTTTTTAAAGGGTTGTGGGGTGTAGGTGTAAGATAACATATAATAGAAACGAAAACGGATGAGATACATTTGGGTGGCTTTGGGTGAATTTGGAGTTGAAGGGTTAGCTAATTATTTATACGAATACACATTGGTTTGGTTGCTAAGCCAAGACTCGGACGAAGATATACAAACTCTACACAACTCTACATCAATCTCTTTCTTTTTCTTTTGTTGAATCTAACATAAACATAAACATAAACAAATGGCAGCCCGTACATTTTTTTACCTTTTTTATACAAAAAAATTTTCGTATAATTTTGCCCTGTCATTGCTTAAACATATAATACATCATGGGGGTTTTTAGATACACCCTTACACTTGAACTTTTACATACTCGATTATTTACAATCTAACTAATGACCCGATTTGAGGTAGATCAAAATAACATGGAGCTTATTGAGCTCTATTGGGGGTAATAAATTACTTCTTACTTTTCTTCCCCATTCTTTCGCGAAATAAATACTACCATGAATCCCAATCGTCCCAAAACTATATTTACAAGGATAAGGACTTAGCAACCGTGTACTCAAATAATTAACTTGGGTTAAAACAATAATATACTAAAAGCGAGTACATACCACGTAGGCTAAGACAATTTGGGTGTAACGATTGGTTTAAGGGTTTAAAATGCTCTTCATTTATAGTCTGGCTTAACCAAAAAATTACGAGAACCATAAAAAAGGATAGGCTCGGAGGGTTGTACTAGGGGTATCCTGCACTAATAATGAGTGCATGGCAAAGGTGTGGGATAGTTATATGATCGATGTGACCATCATAACAATTACAGGTTTAAAACATGGGTTAATCCTAGTGCCTCTTATCTAGCAAATCCTAATACTTACTATGCGGTCTCGGGATGCATCACAAAAACAAGTTCTAGAATTTAATATACTACCGGTACACTCATATAATTTAATACCGATACCAATGCTCCAGAAAAGGCGACAAAGACCATACGTACACATCCGTAACGACAGAATAGACACATATGACTGCATTCGAACCTTAACTCGAGAAAGCTAAAGGTATAAACTATCTTGGGTATCAATAATAGATACCCGAATTCTTAAAGATCTAAAGGCGAACCTCACATTTTTAGGGTGGAATTTTGAGGGTTTTTGTGCTAGTCATACACATTCCTATCCATGAGACGCTATTAATACTCGGTTTTCGTCGGTATGTGTCATAAAAAATTTTAAATTTGGGTCAAAATTACCTTTTTAAGCTATGTTTCTATATATTACATATCATTTTAAGGAACAAATCAAATGGCAAATGAAAGAATAGTTTCTAAGGCTTATTCCCCCTACACTTAAGTTGAACATTGTCCCCAATGTTCTATAGAAGTACCCATAAAACGAATAAAAGGAAAAGAAAACAAGTAAAAGAAACTAGTACTCCCCTGGTTTGCTCAATAATGGAGAAGAAACATGCGATAACTGGTTAAATCGTCCTCCAAGAATCGTCCAATGAAACTTCCTAAGAACTTCCATGCTTCTTCTCATCAAATATAACCTGTAATCATAGACAAAGAAAACTACACCAAGCCTAAAATCGTCGGGATAGATACATATACAACAAGAGTTTAGGGTTTCGACTCTAAGAAAGCAGTAAAGATAGGACGAGAGTAATGATATAATCATAGGATTTTCTGCAGGTTTACAAAAGAATTACAAATTTTAAATATTGCACATTTATTTTTCAGAAATACTAGAAAAAATTCAAATTTTTTCATAGCTGGAGACGCGACGCCGTCAGGATAAATCCTGACGCCGTCTCCAGTGTCTGTGAAAATTTCTTCTTTGTTTTTAATGAGAAATTTCCTGCATGCAATTTTTATAAGTCAAAACAAAAGAAAGCACTCCATAAAAACCTAGAATTAATCATAACAATCATATGACTCAAAACTGACGCGAATTAATCTAAATAATTTATTTCAAATGTTTGAATATGGTTCTTAAAACCGGATATATCCCCTACACTTATTTTGTTGCAAAATACCTTTGATTGCAAATAAGACAAAGTTACAAACAAACAAAACATGATTACACAATAATTCAAACATAATAAAACAAACAATATAGAATTAAAACACAAGACACTCATAATATGTGGGAAAGTAAATATTGGGTTGCCTCCCAAAAAGCGTTTTTCTTTATTTACGAGTCTTGTAGCTAGACTCGAAGTCACACGTTCTTACGTGACTTCTCCTTCATCATCCAAAGTTATATCGTCATCTTTGTTGGTGTCCAAAACGCTCTTTTGATATGGTTTCACCCGTTGTTTATTTACGATGAATTCGTTCCTATCTTCATCATATAGTTCAATCACGTCATTTTTCATGTCCTTGCATACCGAAAATGGTCGGTACCATCTTGACTTTAGTTTCCTAGGGAACAGCCTTAAACATGAGTTAAAGAGAAGTAACTTGTCGCCTCTTTCGTAGTTAGTCGGTGCTTTTATACGTTTATCGTGCCATCTTTTTGTTCTTTCCTTATAGGAGATGGATGATTCGTAAGCATCGAGTCTCATTTCGTCCAGCTCATTAATCTGTAAGAACCGATTTGCCCCAGCTTTCATAAGGTCTAAGTTGCAGTTCTTAATGGCCCAGTAGGCCTTGTACTCTAATTCGACAAGAAGATGGCACGCCTTGCCGTAGATTATTCTAAATGGGGTTGTACCTAGGGGGTTTTAAACGCTGTCTGGAATGCCCATAATGCAGCATCTAATTTGTAGGACCAATCTTTCCTGTTGTTCCCTATTGGTTTTCTCAAGGATACATTTTATTGCCCGATTTATGTTTTTGACCTGCCCATTTATCTGAGGGTGATATGCGATCGAGAATCGATGAACCACTCCATACCTTTTCATTGCCTTCTCCATTTAGTAGTTGCAGAAATGAGTACCCCTATCACTAATAAGGGCTTTTGGTATTCCAAATCATGCGAAGAGACTCTTGAGGAAGTTTACTACGTTCCGAGCATCATTGGTGGGAAAGGCCTCAGCCTCTATCCACTTCAATACGTAGTCGATAGCTACTAGGATGTATTTGTTTCCGTTTGATGAGGGAAAAGGTCCCATAAAGTCTATTCCCTGGACATCGAATATTTCGCAGACTTAGATGTATTTTTGAGGTATTTCATCCTTTGAGGAGATGTTTCCTGCTCGTTGACATGCATCGCAAACTTGGACCAACTTACGTGCATCACGAAATATATGAGGCCAATAGAATCCGGCTTCAAAGACCTTTCTCGCAGTAGTGACGATGCCATGATGTCCTCCAGATGGTCCGTTGTGACATTGTCGAAGGATTTATGCCGCCTCATCTCTGGTCACGCACCTTCGTATGATTCGGTCAGCACATTGTTTGAATAGGAATGGCTCATCCCAAAAGTAATGCCTCAAATCGCTGAAGAACTTTTGCTTCTCTTGACGGATGGATCGGAAGGGTAGTACTCGGCTAGCTGGATAGTTAGCATAGTTAGCATACCATGGTTTGTTGTTCTTGTTAGAAATTGCCATTAACCGGTCTTCAGGAAACAAGTCCCTTATTTCAGCCTTTGGTTAGCTTTTCAAGATTGGGGTTTTCAAGTCGGGAGAGATGATCAGTTGCTAGATTTTCGGCACCTTTCTTATTACGGATCTCGTTATCGAATTCTTAGAGTAGCAGGATCCATCAAATCAGTCGTGGTTTTGCGTCTTGTTTAGTGAAGAGGTATCGCAGGGCCGAGTGATCTATGAAAACGATGGTCTTGGACAAGACCAAGTATTGATGGAACTTATCGAATGCGAAGTCGACAGCCAAAAGCTCCTTTTTGGTAGTTGTGTAATTCTCTTGAGCTTCGTTCATCGTTTTGCTAGCGTAGTGTATGGGTTTGAAATGTTTGTCGATTCTCTGTCCTAGCACTGCTCCGACAGCATAATCACTTGCGTCGCACATGACTTTGAATGGTAATGACTAATCTGGCTTGGTCATGATTGGTGCTTGCGTTAGTTCACGTTTTAACTTATTGAATGCTTGGATGCACTCTGCGGAGAAATTAAATGGGGTGTCTTTAACCAAGAGATGGGTCATTAGGTGTGCAATTTGTGAGAAATCATTTATGAATCTTCTATAAAACCCAGCATGTCTTAGGAAGCTTCAGATGGATCTCACATTCATGGGGTATGGTAGTTTGGAGATTGCTTCAATTTTTTTGTCGACCTTAATTCCTGAACCTGAGACCTTATGGCCGAGGACGATCCCTTCCTTTACCATGAAATGGCACTTTTCCCAGTTTAACACAAGTTTGGTTTCCTCGCACCTTTTTAGCATCTTTTCAAGGTTTTTAGGCAGTGGTGGAAAGAGTTACCAAAGACGGAGAAATCGTCCATGAAAACCTCCATGCAATCTTCGATAAGCTTATAGAATATGGTTGTCCTGCAGCGCTGAAAGGTTGTTGAGGCATTACATAATCCGAAGGGAATTAATTTATATACGAAGGTTCCGTAAGGGCAGGTGAATCTGGTTTTCTCCTGATCTTCAGGGGCGATAGGGATTTGAAAGTATCCTGAAAACCCGTCTAGAAAGCAGTAGTACTCATGCCCAGCTAAACGTTTAAGCATCTGATTGATAAACGAAAGTAGAAAGTGATCGTTCTGGGTCGCGTTATCCAATTTCCATTGTATCGAACAACATGCGCCATCTATTGACCGTCCTTTATGGGATGAGCTCGTCTTTCTCATTATTTACTACGGTCATTCCTCCCTTTTTGGGACCACCTGGACAGGACTCACCCAAGGACTATGGGGTCGATTTTAAGACCTGCGTTCAAAAGGAGCTTATTACTTTTCTTTTTTACTACTACATCCTTGATGTTGGGTTTACTCGTCTTTGAGGTTGGACACTTGGTTTGAACTCGTCTTCCATGAGAATTTTGTGAGTGCAGAAAGAGGAATCGATCCCTTTTATATCCGCAATACTCTAGGTGATTACCCTTTTATGATTCTTAAGAACCTTTAGAAGCCTGGCTTTTTCAGCAGTGGATAATGCGCATGAGATGACTACTGGGAGTTGGTTATTTTCCTGGAGGAAAGCATACTCAAGGTGTTCAGGTAACTCCTTCAGTTCAAGTTTGGGTGGTTCGACACTTGATGGTTTTAATTTATTCTCTTGGGCCTTCCATTCGAGTGGCTCTATCGGCTCTGTCCCAGGGTAGAAGGAAACTGCATCCACTTTGATAGAATCTTCCTCTTCTTCTTCTTCAGCCTATTTTCCGTCATGACTTATTGTGTTGACCAATTAATCTTGGATCATCTTAGCGGTGTGGTCGGCGCAGTATAGGTAATCGCCGCGAGAGTGTTTGTATTTCATGGATTTCCCAATGTTGAAGGTAACGGTTTCACTTCTGACTCTTAGACTCAATTTTCCTTCACGAACGTCAATTACAGCTCTAGTTGAGGCGAGGAAGGGTCGTCCCAAAATGATTAGGACTAGCTCGTCTTTGTCCATCTCCAAAACTATGAAGTCAACTGGGAAGATGAACTTGCTTAATTTTACCAATAGATTCTTGCAGACCCCGATAGGGTATTTGATAGATCGATTGGCCAGCTGAATACTCATTTTTGGTTGTTTAAGTTTAGAAATCCCTAATCGTCAGAAGAGAGATTGTGGCATGAGATTTATACTTGCTCCTAAATCAGCCAAGTCTTTCTTGACTGCCAGGGGTCTGATAAGACATGGAAGCGTGAAGCTTCCTGGGTCCCCTTCTTTTTGGGGCAGACTCCTTTGGATGATAGCAAAACATTACTCACTAAGTTTGACCGAGGAGGCTGCTTTTTCAAGTTTTTCCTTATGTAAAAGGAAATCTTTCAATACCTTGGCTCCCTTTGGCATGTGGATCATGGCTTCCAGGAACGGCAAGTTGATATGGATTTGTTTGAAGATTAAGAGGAGCTGCTCGTTCTCGTCATCCTTTTTCTGCTTCTTTAATCTAGACGGAAAGGGAAGCTTGGACGACTAGGAGGGTTGGTAAAAGATGGATGGCCGAGGGGCAGGTTCTTGCATGATGCTTGGTTTTGCGTCCTCAGGCCCTTCTTTTTTGGTTTCCCCCTCAGTGTGGTTGGCAGATGTTATTGCATGGACCTGGAAAGATGGTCCTGAAGTGTTTAACATGATCTGGTTGTTATGGCAAAAGTTGGCGCTTCAGGTTCAGGAGTTTTGCTTTTCCTGATCGTGGAGAGGATTTGGGAGAATTGTTCATGCAATTCCTTACGGTGCTGGTCAAGAATTTCTCCTATACCTTTTGTGTGGGACTTCTTTTCGAGCATAAAGTTGGCGAGCTCGTCTTCAAACCTACTTCTAATAGTCCATTCATGCTAGCTCTCCTTTTTCTTACGTTTGTATTTCTTCCCCGTGGAATGGGTAATCGTCGTTTGAAAAACCTCAGAATGGAAGGATCATCATAAATGTCTCCCCTAGATAGGCATACATGTTCGGCCGGGTCGTTCTGTTTGCATTCATCAGCCTCGTGGGATTAGGGTGAGAATGTTCATGTAGGGTTTTGGGAGGCGTTGGCGGGTTGGCTTCCCAGTGTTTTGGAGGAGGATCTTCAGCATCAAAGAGGTTTCTTCCGGCTATAGCAAGAGATTTGTTCTGCTGTAAACGTCAGACGGCTCTCTTAAGCCTCCATAATTCTCTTTCAGACTCGTCAAGGGGTTTGGTTAGCCTTTTAACGGTGCTACGTGTCATGGTGATAGATTTGCAAAACAGATAACACGAAGAGAAGATAGACTACAAGAAAGCTAATATGTGGAAATTAAAGTCTCACTTGAAATGATTCAAGCGAGTAGAACTAAGTTAAACTATGATCAAAACCTAACTATTCCCTAGCAGCGGTGCCAAAAACTTGACGTGGTCGTCATAGGATTCTACAAGAAGTTTTACAACTCCCTAGGCAGAGTACCTAACCGTTGTAGTAGTAGTATAGGCAAGACTCGGGGGTTGTTATCGTTCTCTAGAGGAATAGGTGGGAAGATTTGATCACAGTCTAACAGAATTCTGAAGGTTGAGAGAAGATTATTTTTGTGTTTTTATATTTTATAGAAAGCATGTAAATCTATGGTTTGAGAAGTTGGTTTGATAAACTACTAACTAAAGTAATAAATAAACTAATCTACGGGTGATAACTTTATGATAATTAAATGTATTTACTTAATCATGCATTACTTATCAGATTGTTTCTCCTAATCTTATTGCCCTGTCACACTTGTGATGATCTGTGTACGTATTTCCTAGGTTATGAATGAATTAAACGAATCCCGCCGTCTATTAATATTCTGTTAAGGCAAAGCACAAGTAAGGTAGTATAAAGATTATTACAAGGCCCCTCAGATTTAGAGTCTTTGGTGGTTTTTGTGTGTTTTCATCATAGGTCTGCACAAGAGGGGGTGTTTGTTTTTGTGTTTAACAAAAGTGAGGAGGCAGACATAATAGGCCGACTGGTGGCGGTCCCATATCAATATGGGGGCCGCCTGATTTAATCAGGGGGCCGCCTCTAGTGGAGGATTTTGGACAAAGAATTGGACCAAGATTTTTTGAAAGAGTGGCATTTTAATTTGCATTTCGTGAATTAAAAATGCTTAAAATACTTTAGATGAAGTGATTAAGTTGTCACGACATGGAATGGAACAACGACTAAAATCGAGATAGAAGAAAATAAGAGAATGATTTATGGAATGTGTTCCATCATTCCTAAACCAAGGCAAAGATAATTAAACGATTCACGTTTAAGAGGTTTGGTGAGGATGTCGACGATATTACCTTCGGACGAGACTTTTTCGATGGAGATATGTCCTTTCTAGACATTATCCCGAAGAAAGTGGTGGCGAATTTTGATGTGTTTAGTTCGTGAGTGTTGTACCGAGTTTTTTGCTAAGTTCAATCACTCCTTTATTGTCGCACATGATCGAAACGTCATCGAGTCGAATGTCATAGTCGATAAGAGCTTGTTTCATCTATAGTGCTTGTTGACATGCCTTTCCAGCGCTTACGTATTCGGCTTCGGTCATGGATATAGCAAGAGCTGTTTGTTTCTTTGAGAACCATGATGTTATACAACATCCTACGAACGTACAAATACCGCTAGTGCTTTTTCGGTCCACATAATCTCCCGTATCATAAGAGTCGGCATATACTACTGTTTCTATGTCAGTCCCCTTAGGATACCATAATCCTAACTGCGTAGTGCCTTTAATGTATCAAAAGATACGCTTAACCTCTTCAAGATGAGAGGTTTTGTGATCCTCTTGGAAGAGTGCACAAAAGCAGACACTAAACATGATATCGGGACTACTTGCCGTTTGGTAGAGTAAACTACCTATCATGACTCTATACTTGGTACTATCTACCGACTCACATTCTTCATCTTTCGTGAGTTTAGTATCCGAGGACATGGGGGTTTTCATTAGTTTAGAATCTTCTAAGCTAAATTTCTTAAACATTTCTTTAATATATTTAGATTGATTAAAGAATATACCATCTTCATTTGTTTTATTTGTAATCCAAAGAAGAAGTTAAGTTCACCCATCATGCTCATCTCGAACTCGTCATGCATGATTTTGTCAAATTACACATGTCTTGACAAGTCGAACCGAATATAATGTCGTCGACATATATTTGAACGATGATGAGATTTGAACTTTTATTCTTAGTAAAAAGTATGTTATCTAACATTCCTATTTTGTACTCATGTTTAGTAAGAAAAGCTTTTAATCTATCATACCAAGCTTTGGGTGCTTATTTGAGACCATATAAAGCTTTCTTTAGTTTATAAACATGATCTGGTTTTTCGAAGTCAATGAATCCTGGAGGTTGTGGCACGTATAACTCCTCATTGATAAAACCATTCAGGAATGCACTTTTTACATCCATTTGGAATAGCTTAAAATCTAAAGCACAAGCATAAGCTAATAATATTCTAATAGACTCTAATCTAGTAACTGAGGCATAAGTTTCATCATAATCGATCCCCTCTTTTTGATTATAACCTTGTGCAACTAACCTAGCCTTATTTTGAGAAACAACACCGTTCTCGTCTAATTTATTCCTATACACCTACTTAGTTCCTATGATTGTCATATTCTTAGGTTGTGATACTAACTCCCAAACATCGTTTGCAATGAATTGATTTAACTCTTCTTGAATTGCAATAATCCAACTTTCATCCGTTAAGGCTTCATTCACATTCTTAGGTTCTATAGTTGATATAAAACAAAAGAAGTTACTTTGGTTTTGGGCTTGTGACCTAAGAGTTCTTTGGTTAAGGTTTCCTGTGAAATTTTCTAATGGATGGTTCCTAGATTCCTTAATATTGACTACTTCGTCAATTTCTAAAGTTTCATCCTCAATGTCATTTTTTAAGTTTTTCTTTTCGGTAACCTTAATTATTCTCTATATAGACACCATGTGTTGTGATGATATCCATTCTTGTTTACGCCTCGCGTTTCCGCCTTAGCGGGGTGTGACAGCTTCTTCTTCATCTAAGTCATCATCCACCAAGGGTGATGTCTTAGAGGGTGGAGGATTTTCATCGAATGTCACGTTGAGTGATTCTTTGATTTTTCTAGTGTGTTTATTAAGAATGATGTAGGCTTTACTATTTTGGGAGTAACCTAAAAAGACACCTTCGTATGACTTTCGGTCGTGTCAAACTTAGTGAGGTAGTCTTTGGTTTTTAAAATGAAGAACTTTCTTCCAAACACCCTAAAGTAATCAAGAGTAGGTTTCCTACCTCTTAAGAGTTCATAAGGTATTTTACCTAAGATGGCTCTAATTAGGATTCGGTTGAGGATGTATGTTGAAGTATCTACGGCGTTACACCAAAATGTTTGTGGTAACGATTGTTCATTAAACATGGTTCTACTCATTTCTTGTAGTGTCCTATTTTTCCTTTCTACGATGCCATTTGATTGTGGAGTGCGTGGAGCTGAGAAGTTATTAGGGGTATTCACGGGGTGGTTCGGTTCGGTTAGTTGGAAGATTTAAACTATCCGTCGTGGGGCGGGTAATTAATTTTACT
>BQNB010147555.1:0-16422 GCA_026074375.1 Tanacetum coccineum
AAAAGTATGTTTAAAATGATTTATATTGGTAAAATGCGATACATTTTCTTATAACTATCTCTTGATTTTTTTATGAAAACCATGTTTAAAATGAGTTTTTTTAAAAGATTATATTTAAGATGATTTTTTATTATAAAATAATTTTTTTTATTATAAAATGATTTTTTTATTAAAACGATTGACTTTATTGTTTCAAAATGAATTTTTATAAAAAACAGTATTTAGTTGGTTCTATCGAGTAAAGTCGATTATTGGTATAAGAATTCTATCTTTCTCATTTATCAATCTGGAAACGTATTTTTATCCGTTACGAGTCCTTTTGTCGTGGTACGCTTGTTGATTCTTTCGTTTGCATTTCCTATCAGTATAGATTTTTATCCTTTCTTTTAAGGATTCTTACGACATTTGATCCGCATCTATTTGCATATGTGAAATCCCTTATATTTTCTAGCCCTTGATTCAGTATTCGTTTGCTACCCTATTTGATAGTTCGTAACCCTTAGAATTCGTTTGATATACGTTTTATTCGACCAAGTCACTCTCCGTGGTGAGCACCTGTGTTGTTCAAGAAAAAGGGTGGTTCATTTCGGTTGTGCATAGACTATCAACAGTTGGATAAGTTGGCCACCAAGAATCTCCCTAGGATCAGGGACTTGTTCGACCAGTTACAAGTTTCACGTTATTTCTCTAAGATAGATATTGGTTCCGGTTACCATCGGTTAAGAGTACATGGAGAAGATATTCCCAAGACGACATTTAGGACACGATATAGACACTTTGAGTTTACGGTTATGCCTTTTGGATTAACCAATGCACCAGCAGTCTGTATGGATTTGATGAACCGGGTTTGCAAACCGTATCTAGATAAGTTTGTCATCGTTTTCATTGATGACATTTTGATCTACTCAAAGTCCAAGGAGGAACATGAGGTTCATTTGAGGTTGGTGTTAGAATTGCTGAAGAAGGAGAAGTTGTATGCTAAATTCTCCAAGTGTGAGTTTTGGTTGCAAGAAGTGCATTTCCTTGGCCACGTGGTCAACCAGAATGGTATTCAAGTGGATCCAGGTAAGATTGAGGCGGTAAAGAATTGGAAAGCTCCTACAACACCATTTGAAATTATATCATTTTTAGGGTTAGTAGGTTACTACCGATGATCTATCGCAAACTTCTCTAAGATTGCTAAACCTCTTACTTCGTTGACTCAGAAAAACAAAAAGTATGAGTGGGGCGTGGAACAGAAAGAGGCTTTCCAGACTTTGAAAAATAATTTGTGTGATGTACTGATATTGTCACTACCTTATGGGATTAAAGATTTCGTAGTCTACTGTGATGCATCGAATCAGGGATTAGGTTGTGTACTCATGCAAAGAGGCAAGGTAATCGCCTATGCAACACGACAATTAAAGATCCATGAGAAGAATTATACAACACACGACCTAGAATTGGGAGCAGTAGTGTTTACTCTTAAGACTTAGAGGCATTACTTGTACGGAACAAAAAGTGTCATCTATATGGATCATAAGAGTCTTCAACACATATTCGATCAGAAGGAGTTAAATATGCGCCAACGAAATGGATTGAATTGTTTAGTGATTTTGATAGTGAGATTCGTTACCATCCGAGAAAGGCGAATGTAGTGACTGATGCATTAAGTAAAAAGGAGAGAGTGAAACCAAGACAAGTACACGCAATGTCCATGACTATTAGTCAGTGTTAAGGACAAGATATTGGCTGCTCTAAGAAAGGCGTCTAAGGTAGAGAACATGACAGCAGATATGATGTGTGGCATGGACCAACTAATAGAAAAGAAGGAAGATAGAGGTATGTATTTTATATGGGTTTTATTAATAGGTGATGTAAAGATATTAATTATGGACGAGGCTCATGCATCGAGGTATTTGGTACATCCGGGAACGGATAAGAGGTACTATAACCTTAGAGATATGTATGGTGGTCATATATAAAGAAGGATATTGCTACCTATGTTAGCAATTGTTTGACTTGTTTAAAGGTGAATACTGAAACATCAAAGACCTTTAGGTTTATTGCAACAGCTAAAGGTACCTGAGTGGAAATAGGATAGAATAACTATGGACTTTATTACAACGTTGCCGAGATCAAGTAGTGTGTAGGATACGAATTGGGTAATAGTCGATAGACTGACTAAGTCAGCCCATTTTTTGGCAATACGAGAAGATTACAAGATGGAGAAGTTAGCAAGGCTTTATATTGATGAAATAGTAGCAGGGCATAGAGTGCCTATGTCAATCATCTTAGATAGTAATGGAAGGTTTACTTCAAGGTTTTGGAAAACATTACAGGAAGCTTTAGGGACGCGTTTAGATATAAGTGTGGCTCATCATCCTAAGACGTATGGACAAAGTGAGCGTATAATTTAGACATTATAAGATATGTTAAGAGCGTGTGTGAATGATTTTGGTGGCAATTAGGATGTTCACCTACCGTTAGTTGAATTTTCTTATAATAATAGTTACCATTCGAGTATTCGATGTGCTCCGTTTAAAGCACTATACGGAAGGAAATGTAGGTCGCCCGTTCTAGGGGCTGAAATTGGAGAAAGCAGGTTAATTGGACCGGAATTGGTACAAGAGACGACTGATAAGGTAGTCTTGATAAAGGAAAAGCTCAAAGCTACGAGAGATCGTCAAAAGAGATATGCTGATAATAGGCGCAAGCCACTAGAGTTTGAGGTTGGAAATCAAGTGTTACTGAAGGTGTCGCCTTAGAAAGGCGTGATAGGTTTTGGAAAGAAAGGTAAGCTGGCACCAAGGTATGAAGGACCATTTGAAATTCTTAAAAGGGTCGGTCCTGTAGCTTATCGGTTAAGATTGCCCGAGGAATTAAGTAGTGTGCATGACACGTTCCACGTGTCAAATTTGAAGAAGTGTTTGGCGGATGCTAATTAGCATGTGCCATTGGATGAAATCAAGATTGACAAGACTCTTCATTTTGTTGAGGAACCCGTAGAGATTATAGACCGTGAGGTTAGGAATTTGAAGCGTAGTAAGATATCACTTGTAAAAGTTTGTTGGAATTCAAAGCGTGGTCCCGAGTTTACTTAAGAGGGCAAAGATCATATG
Organism: Tanacetum coccineum; assembly: GCA_026074375.1. NCBI lineage: Eukaryota > Viridiplantae > Streptophyta > Magnoliopsida > Asterales > Asteraceae > Tanacetum > Tanacetum coccineum. The sequence continues at coordinate 3,102 of BQNB010147555.1, forward strand.
AAGTCTAAGTATCCTTAGTTATTTGTTGATCGTGCTGTTGAACCGGCTAGTTAAATCTCAAGACGAGATTTCCTTAAGGAGGGGATACTGTGACACCTGTGATTTGATCAGGTTAGTCATACTTTTAGAGTTGGCTAAGTGTTTATATGTGATATAAATGTGATATATGTGTCTTTATCTGTGTGCATGATAATCATTTTGGGGTGCATGTTCATCTCATTTTTGAAAGAGTGTGATATTTGAGGGTTATTTCCATTTTTGTTCACGTGTAGTGACAATGGAAACGGGTGACGTATTTACATGCATTGCTACGTCAATATGTGGATAATTATGTGTTGGATTAATATGGAAAGTATGTCATATTGGAAGTGAATTAGGTTTGTGAAATATGAGAAGTAGTAATGAACTTTCTAAATATAGAAAGTATTTTGGTGAAATGAAAGTTATAAATAGAAAGATAGTATTTAGTTTTTCATACAAAAGGTTTACCAATTTTACTAAGGTTTTGTAGGAAATTAAGGTAAATAAAAATAATAATAATAATAATAATAATAAATAAAAGGGTGCGACCGGTTTTGGGTAAAGAAAAAAAAGAGTTTGAGTTGCATTATGATTTGTGTTAGGAAACTAGATAATTATCTAAATATTAAACCCTAATACTAAATTTTGTGCCTCTTCTCCCCATTCAACCTTATTCAGCCGAAATTCTATTCTCCAAACCCTAGGAAGACGAAAATTTTGATCAAACAATTTGGTGCATTAGATCATGTTAAATCAGGTAAGAAGGCTAGGTAATGATCCCATTCTTGGTAATTATTTTTAAATCATGTAACTAATATTATGATGGATCATTAGGATTTTAAAACTTCGGTAATTAATGATGTTATGATCATGATATTGCATTAGCGTTTGATTAAGGTCATATTGGTGCAAACGGTTAGGATTAAAACATGTTAATTTGTGATTTAGGGTTTGGCAGATTTTTGGGTCATGTTCAACGAATGATATCTTGATGATAGAAACAAGTTAAAAGGTGAATGTTATGCCTAAATTGTATTTCAGAGAGTCTAGTTTTCAAAAAGTCTGGCCTCGAAGGTTTTTAAGGTCAGAAAGTTAGTCAAATGGTCGTTGCAAGAAAAGTTGTCAAAACAGTAAATACGGGTCAGATTTGGGTTAGAATTAGAGAGGTAAAACCCCTACTTAAAAGTTGAATTGAGGTTATCCAAAAATTAGATGTCATATTTTATATGTCTATTAACTCCAGCTCAAAGCACAGGTCCTAATTCATTGTCTAAGTATTTTTAGAAAAATCAAACTTTTTAGTGCGCGTTCAGATCCGAATCTGGGTACTTTTGAGTTGGGAATTTATTTGAGGCATTTGCATACGTGAATAGCTTTTGGGAAATATGTGTTAGTTAATAAACACCTAAGAATACATAGGTGATTTATTTGAGAATTTATTAGGTTTGGTAGATAAGGGTTGAAAGTTAGAAAAATGACACTAAAATTTTGTATTTTCGGGTAAAATGTAGTTAAGTAGACTTATGAGTAAATGAGAGGGTTAAAGTCAGGCATGGTGTCGAGATGACCCATGGAGGTATGTATACCCCTTATACATCCATCATATGGTTTTTGCATGGACTTGATCATTTGGCTTAGTCGCGTGTAACACGTTTATATTTTATTGTGTAGTTTTGTGCTAGGAAATTTGGGAAGCTGCGTTGAGCATCAGGTGAGTTTCATAGTCTCATTTTTATGTTGTTTTTAAATTGGGATGGAAATGATGCATATGGTTTTGAAATGTTTTAATTTCTGTGATTATGTGGTTTAAATTAATGCATGGACATTTATTTGGCTATTATATGATATGTGCTAAATGTTTATGTGTTGTTGGATCAGAGAAAAAATAAAGACTAGATGCAAGTGCTCCCCCTTGGTGTATACTCCCCCTTGCTTGGGGCACCAAGTAATCGAGCTATGGATGCGTTGCTACAAAACAAAGTTAGTAGGCAAGCAAATATATATATGACAATCACAAATGCACACATATACATTTTACACAATGAACATCCATCGTTAACACAACAAATGAAAATAATGTTAAATCCATTATAAGGGATAAAACATAAAATTTGGCATTAAAGCCATTACATGATAAGCTTAAACTAGAAAATTAAAGAAAACAATTAAAAATCCTAAATCTTGGGATAGAAAACATTTTCCCATATAATCCGAGGGGTGAGGTGAGATGGTTATGCGGCTAATGCGGAAAGTAAGGTGGGTGTGATGGAGAGCCGAGGTGGTGTCGAATGTATGAGAACATGTAGTTGACACGGTTTCGAAGCATTTGGATTTCATGCCTTGTGGTGCTACAACATTGACAAAACATGTTGTGGAGGTGAGGCATGTCATTTGGATGAACAAAATCCAAGATGTTTGGAGGATTGGGAAAATCTTGATTTCCAAGATTTGGTGGTTGATGGTGAATGTTTTCAAGTGGAGGTGCATTGTTGTGGAGGAGAGGTGTGTTGTTGTTAATGTTAACAAACAAAGGTTGGGTTGATGGTAATGGTTCAAATCCGGGTGGTGGATTTGGAAAAACGGGAGGTGGTCCAGAGACACGTGGTGGTAGAGATGGATTAGAGGGGCCCGGTGGCCAATTATCCATGGTTTGAGCATAGGGATCATTTGGTGACATTTGAGGAGGAGGAAGTTCTTGAGGTTGTCGGAGACTCACTTGGTGATGATGAAGAGGTGTAGTGTGTGCTTTTGCTAGAGATGGATTTTGATAGAGCTTAAGGTGGTAAAAGGGATTTCTTTGTAGGAGGAGGTGAAGGTGTTCTCTCATTTGGTTGTTCATCACTTGAGGATGTAAGATTGACATAGTTTGGATACTTGACACTCATTCTTGCGGTTTTTCTTTTGAAGTTTGGTGAATTTGTTTTGGATGAACTAGTCATAGTGATGAACTATTAAGGTTGTATATGAGGAATGTGGAGAAAATGTGAAGAAAATGGTGTTTGAGGATGATGATTATAAGGAGAAAGTGGTGATATGAATTGTATAATGGTTCTTGGATTATATGGAGAACATGTTATATCCTAAGGTTTAAGATCCCACATAGTATCATATAGCATGGTTATAAGATAAAGTAGAAAAAGTTAAAATTCAAGAAAATTCAAATTTTGGCGCCTAGACTGGGTGAGCCACGGATCCACCAAAACAACGTACGGATCTACCATATGGTGGATCCGTGGGTCGCAGGTTTCAACAAAAACGACCAGAACATCAATTTGCACCCAAATCATAAAACAAATTATCATGCAAGTAATGTTGTAGATAAAGCCTAATCCTATGAAATTCATTACACATAATCTAATAGACTTGCACATTATCCTATTAATATTACACGTACTAATTTAACGTAGTTTAGTTAAGATTCTAAGATATCCTATTACATATTTATTTTGAATTACCATTGAGAACGATCATGATCGTAATGATCATGCAAAGCACAATGATAGTCATCGATAATTTCACCGTTAGGAGAGAATTTGCTCATCATATCCATAGAGGGATGAAAGGAAATGAAGTGTTTACTTTTGAGAGTGAAACGAGTTATTTTGAATAATTTTAAGAGCTTAGATAGAAGGAGACCGTAAGGTAACGGTTCATTAGGAGAGTTTTTGGAATGTTGCATTCGTTTGGCCATGAAGAATGCTAGATTGAATAGAGTGGAAGTAGTGATACAATAGAGCATGTACGCACCACAAGCGGATAATTGAATTTTGGGTCCATTGTCACAAAGAATATTCTCTGATAACAATTTCTGTAGTTTTGAGGTATGGATACACTTCATCAGTGTAGAGGAAATTTGGATTGAGTGTGTCGTATTTTTCTCCATTAATCCTTTTCTTGGTTATGTTAGTTATGATTGACGTGGGATGATCAAGTTTTATGAAATATGGATCGTTTGTTTGTGAATTATTATAGTTTAGAATGGATGTAAGCGACCATTCATTGCTATAAAAGTAGCGTCCTTCATGAGGAAGATTTAGAAGAATTCCAAATTCTCTTAAAGTAAAAAGAAAATTTTCTTCATAGATGTTGAAAGAGACAAACCAATCATTGTTTAATGAGTAAAATTGAAAGGATCGATAGAGTTCAAATAGAAATTATGTATAAATTTTTCCATCTAAGTGATAGAAGGATTGAAAACCATTTTTAAGGAAGATTTCTTCAAGATTGACTTGAGTGTTGAAGTTGTTATCAATGATTCTTCCCTCATGTATAGAGCGGTTTGCAAAGTCTTCATATGACATTGGATATCTAAGGAGTTTATTGTGATTTCTATGAGAAAATATTATAAATGATAATGAATCGATAAGCGAAAAATAGAAATATAATATAAATTCTAAGTGAATGTTCATATTGACTTGATGTGGGTGTGTGGTTTGCTTGACTCAAATAAAAGAAAATTAGTGATAATACTAGTAATAAGCAAACTTTAATGCACAACCTATGTTTGATATTGCTCTAGATGAATGGAACGAAAAATGCTTATGAATTAAGCATCTCGTATATACATTCATGAGACCTAATGCATGAAGAAAAATGTTTTTGAGTTGTATTAACAATGTAGTTAAACAACCCTTGTTTTGAAAGGTTCTTAGAAGTGAAGTTTCAAAAATAATAACTTGGGGTTTTTGGCGAAAAATGATTTTTGCCGAATTGCTTCAATTATGCTTTCTAAGTGTCATAATAATTATACATTGCTATATCTTAGTTCTAATTGTGCAAAAATAGTATGAAAAAATAAATCCCCAAATTATTTAATTTAAGCAAAATCAAAATCCTAGACACAAAATTAAGAAAAAAATAAGATGAAATCACTTACAATAGTTGTTATGGATTGATGATTTGTTAATGATTTTGTAGATTAATTGCTCCAATTGTTGATTTGTGTTATGTTTGTTTGAGGGTTTTAGTATTTGAGTTCGTGGGTGAGTTTGTATAATAATAGTTTTGGTCCCAATTTGTTTAAAATCTGTTATTTACCCGTGATCTGTGACGCACGGATCCACCTAAATAATGCACGGATCTCCATATGGTGGATCCGTGATCCGCAGGTGTCCACAAATATTGACAAAGTTAATTTTTAAGAAAATTGAGATGTGGTGTTGTGTTTTTGGCAATTGGAGTATGTTATACTTACTATTAGGAGTATGTGATATAATTTTCGGAGTCGACGTCCAAGTTTTGAGTGAATCGTGCAACTTGTCGTGAATTTCCCGATGGAAATTCAACGTAGTCGATCCAACTAGGAGTTTGTTATATTTTAGCATAAGTTTGACCATTACTAATAACACAATTATTTATGAACATTTAGACTTAACAAAACATCGTCAACACAAGTGTGAGTTGCCATTCAATGATTGTTCTTTTCGTCCTTTTTAATCGATTTCGTAATTTTCATGTATTGACCATACATGTAGATTTTAGAAAATATCTATGGTCATTTTATTGATATTTTCTTTATCTAGTAAAATTCTAATCTCGATTATGTTCACGATCAAAAATTTTGTAATAGGAACTTGTAATGAGAATTAACATCTTTTGAATAATGATTATTTGCTACATTAAATTTCCGTTTACAATTATTTTTGAGATGATGGAGAATCACTATCCATGATAAGTTTCATCATTCCTAATCCTAATCTTAAATAATTAAATACTTTACGTTTTAAAGGCTTAGTAAATATATCGGCTATATTATCTTCGGATGCAACTTTCTCGATAGAGATATTGCCCTTTTGGATGTTATCAGGTGACGGATTTCTATATGTTTAGTTCTAGAGTGTTGTACGGGGTTTTTACTTAAGTCGATAGCGCCTTTATTGTCACACATAATCGGAACGTTGTCAAGGCGTATGCCGTAGTCGATGAGAGCTTGTTTCATTGATAGTGCTTGTTGAAAGGCCTTTCTGGCGGAGACGTATTCGGCTTTGGTCGTGGAGATAGCAAGGCCCGTTTGTTTATTAGCGAACCAAGATGTTAAACAACATCCCATGAACGTACAAACGCCACTAGTGCTTTTGCGATCAACATAATCGCCCGCGTGGTTAGAGTCGGCATATATAACAACCCGTAATTTTCTAGTATTTTCATCAATGTAATATCTACTTACTATATTAAGTACTACTTTTTTTGTAGGCTTTATAATTTACAAATTAAATTAAGGGACCCATTATTATCTAGCAATCTATTTAATGGCTGCCATTGTACGTAAAATATAATTTGCATGGCCATTTGAAAATTAAACCATACGCATGACGTGAATGTCAAAACTTAAATACTTCTATAATCTGACTAAACTAATTTAAAATCTTAGACCATATTAGTTTACACATTTCAATTCATATATAGTAAAATCCATGTTACTACCTTAACATAAGCAGATCAAGTCCTTATTATAAAACATAACAATTTCATTCGTTATCATTAGCGGTGATAATTTTGTATCAATTGTGAACAACTATAAACAGATTCTATAATCATTATTTATGAGATTTGTAATATAGACTTAGCTTCATGTTAGTATGGCATGTTTCGTCAAGTAATACCGTTTATCATTATTAGTAATCGTTATGGTCCCATTGACTTTTGTTTTCGACATTAAACACTAACTATTATATGGATCGAGAGATTACCTCCAATGGAACAACGACAAACTTAAACTTGACTCGAACGATTACAAACACAAGTACGAACTCTAACCTGATACATATTAAGAAAATGCTTTTATTCCTTTATATGAAATATGTCTTAAAGTCTAGGGGCCAAGCTTGCCAAATTTTAATTTTAATTAATAACACGTTTCCCTCCTGATAACCTTTCTTCGTTTCAAAATGATAAAAATGGAACGATTGTGTTTATGATCTCGCAGAATGGTACGGTTATCAACGATCAAAACTAAACACACCACGGTGATCGTTGAAAGACCGCGATCGTAATGGTATAGGTTAGAAGAACCGTGATCAAACGTTACTCGAACCCGAAAAACACAAAACGCCTCTTTTCATTTCATTTTCGACCCATTTTAAAACTAAGCATAACATAAACCCTAAACTAATCTACTTAAACCATAAACCCCATACTCGTTCCAAAGATTTAAACCCGTAACCCTTTTGACCCATTTTAAACTAATCCTAAACTATTTAACTCACACCACACATTGCAAGCAGCTCCATCACCACCTCCATCATCACCATGTCACCCTTACATCATAAACTTGGACTCCAAGCTTAGAATAAGCCTCGTCACCACCCCATTGTACTCGTCACCCTTATTACCAACCGCACCTTGCCACCACCTCATTGCCACCTTGCCACCATGACTCACCAAGTAACCCCTCCTTGCTCTCCAAGTCTCTCATCATCTCTTGCCACCTATCTAATACAAACTTGGGCACCAAGGCCTTTTCACCCTATAAATACCACGCATACATGCACTCTTTCAACACACCTTCACCATTTCTTTCTATCTCATCAATGGCATCCAAGGTCTGATCAAGGAAGTCCTAAGAAGTCCCAAGAGCAGAAGTGAAGCTAAGAGTTGAAGTCTTGAAGCCCCGAGATCCTATTTCTAGGCGTACGAAGCTAAAACATCCATTTCGACCCATTTTCGAATCATTAAGCTCGAACCCAGGTTCTTCAAGCTCTCCTACTGTTCTATAATCCTTATAATGTTCATATGATCATAAATATACACTTGTTAAAGTTATAAAGCTCAAAATCCATTCGTTTTCCTTTTTGATCCAAAACCGTAACTCATAAACTCTAATTTCGTGATTTTGGTTAATTTATAAGCTAAACTTGTAAAATGTTGTTATAATCTATCCTAATAAGCTTAACTAACAATATTATAATCACTTTATTTAGTCTTGATAATATTTGAATTAAAAACCTACGCGTTTTCATTTTAAAAACCTAAAACGACCCATTTTGATTTCTAGCTTAACGAATCGTTATTATAAACTTTTGTTATGTTAAAACATCTTATTTTAGCTTATATTAATAAGCTATAACCCGCAAATATATTTTGTAATGTTAAAAATAGCTTGCATGCAAATTAAGACTAATTTTGTAATAATTTCCATGCATAGGGGTATATATTGTAACTTTTTGAAATTATCAAGTACAAGGGCTTAAAATGTCATTTTAATAAAGTTATAACTTCAAGGGTAAGTTTTGCCAAGTTATAAAGTCAAGGGATTATTTGATAAATACTAAAAGGACTAGTTTTGTAAATATTTATAAATCAAGGGTTTATATTGTAAATTTAATATTCTTAAAAATATAAAATAATATATTTTTATATAAATTTTAAAAATATAAATAAAAGTTATTAAACTTGTTTTTATTGAAACCCGACACATTCTCCGTTATTAATTAACGATCGACGCATTTTAAATTAAATACGTTTTATATTAAACGTAATTTATCATCAACTAACTTTTGAAGAAACATTAAAATCATATCGTATCATGATACTAGGGAAATTCATGTGAGGGGTACCATTTGGGTATTTGTTCTGACGAGTTTGCTGGGTTTACGATTTAAAGTGTCTTGACTCCTCAAAAAATACTGCGTGGCCTCTAGATTATGATTGCCCGAACAATGATACACTATATCCATAAATTAATAAATCAAATATAATTAAACATTATGAAGATTTATCAATCAAACTAAGACTCGACATATTATCCTAGGTTACGTGACGAAGCTGCTTTCTTTCAAATGATATACTGAATTTCCACGTTCAAGTAGATAACATCGTGTTACCATACAGACGCATTTCATTTGATATATTTTTGCCTTCAATGAGATTTCCCTGATAAGGTGAGTTCATAGCCTCACTTTTAAATCTCTTATAATTTATAAACCTGTGAGGGGGATACATGCTTAAACCATGAATACAAGTGTTTTCTAAATGTATGTTATCCACATATGTATGCTATCCAGATATATTATTGCCTAAGTAGCTTCCAGTGCCATTATTTCCATTTCATGAACCATTAATTGCCTACGAGTAAACGCACTTATTATGAATAGATCTATTAGGGGTGACGGCTCCCGTTTGTATACCCATTCATAGGGTAGCTAAACACACTATATTTGATCTAATGGGTAATCTTGGCAAGTTACCTTTCCACGGGGACATCTGTTCTCCAACCAATGTCACTACGGTGATTTTCCCTGTTAACGTATTGGTGTCATGAGTTTAGATGCAATAATAATGTTCTCCATGATAATTGTCCCTGCAATGCAAATATTTCTTTTATGATAACTTGTATTCAACTATTACATTTCAAACCTATGAATTTCACTTAACCTTTGTGTTGACCCTTTTTATGCATGTTTATCCCATGTAATTGAGCAACTTATGGCATGGACTTGAAGATGGCTAAAACTTGTTATCATTTACATTTTATGTTTCTAGTTTTTGGGACCTGCCTTTGTAAAACTCTGATTTTAAATGAATGATAACGTATCTTTTAAAAACGTCTCTTTTGAGTCGTTTTCTATTATTGTGACTGTGATTCATGAGGTAATACCCCCGATTAGCTTCCGCTGCTATATTTATCAAAATGGGGGTGTTACAGAGTGGTATCAGAGCTCATGGTTATAGAGAACAAGGGTAAAACCTTAACTATAACTACTTTCTTTGCACAATGTCCTCCGTGCCACTACATTCCCTGAATTGTGAAGATGCCACTACTTTTTCCAAATAGTATGTAAAAATACATAACTACTATACTATTATATAAATAACTTATGTTTGTTACAGTCATGTCTTCTTACATCCACCCTTCTATCCCTTCTGATTACGATATGGAGGATGCTTTTTCTTCTACAAATGCTCCTAACTATATCCCGACTCCACCAGGCTATTCCCTAGTCACACCGGGAAACATCCCTCCCGACTCTTTAGATAATTTAACTAAAGATCTTTTATCCTCACTATCTATCTCACCTTTTCATGATAATCCGTATATGAAGGTCGTACAAGCATATGATGCCATTCCACTACCCCAAGTTATTATTGCTCTACTAGCTATTGTACCTCTACCGATGTATTTGATTCTATGAGGAGATTTCTTTCCTCCCGAAGAAATTTGACCACCTAAAGACACTGAGACTCCTATTGAATCACCAGTATCTCCATCTTCATCAGTAAGATCTTCATCACCGGTTAGGTTAACTACACCACCACCAGACTATCCCTTAATAAGTTATCTAAGTGGTCGCGGTATAAAACCACTGGGAAGTAAACCAGTCCATGAGGAACCTAATGAGTCAAATGCTTGTTAGAACATTCATCTCTGGATATCCTCCATGATTATGTCCAGGTTCGTCATCAAGAATCTTCTAAACAAGATCCAAGAACTCAAGGGAGAATACCATATTAGATCTGTGTCGTTTTCAGTTTTCTAGAATCCAACCACTGGATGTAGGGTATAAATAATGACGCTTGTCAAATTTTGTAAATTACATAGACAAGTTGTTTATGATCTAATACAGTGGTAATTCCATTATACCTCGTTGTTTCATAATACCGATTGTATATGTCGAGACTGTCTATCTTATATCATGATCCGGGATTACTATAATTCTCTTACCATTCGATTTTCTCAAAACCTTTGTATCTAGAAACACTAAATTTCCTAATGAATCACTCATTTCATTATTTCCGTATCTATCTCTTGAAGTCTTGAATTCTAAAATTTTTTTGTTGTATTCTGCAATATCAGAGAATGATCACAAGTATTTTTATAATACCTTCACTTGTGATACGACTATATCATTTTATGGATTCTTAATTCTGTGTTGTCTTGTATATGTTGATAGATGCCTCCTAAGAGAACATCAACATCTGCAGCACCAGCTATGACTCAGGCTGCCATCAAGAAACTAGTTGCTGACAGTATCGCCGCGGCTCTGGAAGCACAAGCTGCTACCATGGCAAATACTAATAGGAACACCGGGACAATCGGAACTCCAGTAGCAAGAAAAGGAACCAACAATCACAAACTTGGAGACTGTCTTGTCTTTAGTAAGGAAGTGGTGAATGATAACTTTGGTGAATCGAGGGTAGTACATCTTGTCTTGCTTTTTGTGACCTCTGTTGTCAATCTGGTAAGTGAAATCTTCCCAAAGTAGTTCAACATAGTCTACATTTTTCTTATAGTACATTCCCCAAAAGGAGTTGTGCTCTAGAGAAGATGAAGGCTTGTCAAGGACCAGTGATCTTTCCAGTAGATTTCTGTTGTGATGTGGCAAAGTTCTCCAAGGTTGAGTGCATTTGATCAACAAAATATTGGTGTCGTCTGATTTCCCCAGTATGACAAGTCTTTGAAGAAAGATACAATATCTTCATCTAGTGGAAGTCATCAATGTTTTTGACCATGAACTCTAGGGCAGATATGAAAGATGTCTCTGAAGATTTCCAAATTGAGGTCGAATTTCTTTTTTTTATCCATTCTGAACCTGTAGGAATTTTCATACTTATGGATAGAATCCCAAAATTGGTGCATGTAAACTTCAGGAACATCTGCAGTGGTAAGAAATGCGGAATAGCACAGAGTGAGAGCAATGGCATCTAGGACAACTTGAAATCTAGGCTCTCTTTGTTTCTTTCCAAGATTGAGTCTTTCGTTTCATTTTCCAATCTCAAGCCTTTTCTCCTTGGTTTGTTAAGCAGTGATGGAAGACATGATTCTGCTAAGATTAGTCACATACAGTTCATATACAAACAAATATTTCCCTGAAGGACATCCATCATAAATAAGATTATAGATGCAAGACCCGATTTTCATGATGATTAGGCATACAATACTAGGCAAAGAATTTGACACACATGCAATTAACATGGAAACGAGAGACACACTTAATATATAACAACTACTAACGATGGGCAATCTATAGAAAGCAAGGCAATCACAAAAGATTTCTAAGGAAAACTATACCTAAATGAATCACTAAGTGATATGCTAAGGAATAATTATACTTAGGAATACTAGGATTATGAGATTGTTACCCAAGATTACATGATTTAGTTCTCAAGTGAAACATGTATAGTTCGCCTAAACAATTGTGTATAATTCGCTAGACTATGAGGTGTATTAGATTTCGCCTAAGATAATGCGTATAGTTCGCCTAACATTAGGTGTATAATTCGCCTAAGATCAGGTGTATAATTCGCCTATCATCAGGTGTATAATTCGCCTAAGATCATGCATATAATTCGCCTAATTGTTAGGTGTATAATTCACCTAAGATCCTATGTATAATTCGCCTAACCTTGTGCGTATAGTTCGCCTAGGTTATGGGTGTGTATAACTCGCCTATGTATAATTCGCCTAGGAAAACTTTACACCATCATTTTTACACATTTTCAAACATCATTAGCATCTCAAACATGTTCATTTAGCATCATAGAATCAGACTAACATAAATTGCACATGAATTATCCACAAAAATCTTGACTTTTGCTTTGTTCGACTCATAAGAACACGAACAACCCAAATGACCCAACTTTTGTAGTTAAGATATGTTTAATACTCAAGCAAACAATCACAAACACTTATTTTATCATTCTTAAACGCAAACCCATGAACTTTTACACCTTTTTGACCCATTCCCAAATTTTCGAAGACAAGAATCATTCAATACACATGCATATGTTAGCCCCATTAAAACTTGTTATAGGTACATGTTCTAGACCCCTATAGGACCAAAATCCCTCAATCAATTTAAGGTTTCAACCACTTTTCAAGGTGATGAAAGTTAGGTCGATTTTTAGGGTTTTTCGAGCATAAATCCACGATTAAGGTCTATTTAAAGGTGTTTAAGCATTAATACAAGTATACCTTAAGGATTAAACATAGGTTGAATGAGTTCTTGAAGGTCTTGAAAAATCAACAATGGAGGTTATGAGTTTTTTTGTGTGTGGGACGTGTGAGAGGGAACGGGATGGAGGTGTTTTTGTTTAAAATCTTTTAGGTTTTGGCAAAAATGCCCCCTAAGGTTTAATATGACTTCTAATTTCCTAATACACTTTCTTTAAGGCTTAAAGTAGTTTCCTAATTGGCAATACTAGCCCCTAAGGTTAAGTTATCAAGAAAAAGTCTTACATTTTGCAATGATACCCCTAAAAGATTAAACACATAACAAATAAAAGCCCGATTGAGTTATCATTAATTAACTCCCCTTTAATTATTCACCCGTTATTGTTTAAAATCGTTTCCTTTTATCACAAA
>BQNB010147556.1:0-16422 GCA_026074375.1 Tanacetum coccineum
GACCAAGTAATCTAGATGCCGGAATAGCTCTCCATATAGTGATTTATACATCTAGACCAATAGGTGACCTTGGGATCAACGAATACGTTCTTGATTAATTGGTAAAGACTTAGTTATTAGACTACTAGTGTATGAATTGCCATTAAGCAGTAAGTGGGTAAAGTCTCTATGAGCTAGGGTTTAACAAGAATACTAATATGTCGTTGTGTGGTGTATATTTTTATGATTCAAGTTTTAAATTTATATTTTGCCGACTTAACCAAAAACAACACTTTAACGGGCAGTGTACCCGGTCGGTGGTAGATTCGTGGTAAGTAGGGTGTCGAACACTTTAAGCGAGGTTAAATCTCTTAATTTATTTATATTTTGGTTATCTAATCTAAGTCAAACCTATGCTAATCCTATGTTAGTTCTAATCCTAATTCTATCAGTTTAAAAGGGGGGTTCAGCCGGAGAGACTGGCACGGGTTTGGTTGGTGACTACAATCAATTCAAGATACTTTAACCCACGCAAGAAAATTAACAGAAGATAAAAGAGCAGTCGAGCCTTATAATAGAAAACTATATTAGCCATCATTAATCCGATCAGAAGTTAGTTTGTTTATTCAGTACAATGATTACTTATCTCGAAGAGGTATATCATTCTTAAACTTAGGCGGGACTTCATCCTAAGACCTAGACACATTAATTCTGTCAAAATTAAAGCATCCGCATAAAGCATCCTCATTTGATGATTATAATCTTAGGGATTAAAGCAATGGTGATCTTGTTAAACCCTAGCTCATAGAGACTTTACCCACTTACTGCTTAATGGCAATTTATACTCTAGTAGTCCACTTGTCCAACTATCCAATGGAATCAGAACATTACTTGTTGAATTATCTAGATTCACCTACTAGTCAACATGTTCAATAAACCAAAGGCAATTTCTGTTAACTTGTTAAGCCAGAAGCGTATCCTTAGCATAATTTTAGAAGGACAATACTTGTGATCCTATGATTCTAGATGTATAAACTAGTATATGGAGAGCTATCCTGGCATCTAGATTACTTGGTCCGTATCACTAGATCTAGTTGAATGATAGGTCGCATACAAAAGCATGTAAACAAGTATAAATTAATAAACATAAACAAGCAATCAATGATAAATTAAGAAATCGAGATATAAACAAAACTAAACATTCGAATCTTCATAATAATGGCTAATACCCGAAGGTATTAGTGTTGATCCTACTTGAATGGATCTTGAATTCCTTAGCTTGTGTAAGGTTTAGTTATGCAAGATAAATCCAACACAACTATAGTAGAAACTTTGTAAAGTATATAAAAGATTATACGGAATCTAATCTTTAATCAATAAGAAGAACTCTTAATAAAATAGTAACACAAGAACAATATACTTCAACAATAAAAGCTCCAATATTATTATAACAAATAATATGAATACTCTCCTAGTATTAGAGTTACAAACCTTGAAGCTATGAAAAATTCTCAACAAATCATTTTTTTGGGTACATTGAACTCTATACCCTAGGACCTCCTTTTATACACCAAAGAGTCCTAATGGAATTACAATATATTCCTAAGTTATCATAATCTTCTAAACAAATAACTTATATGTATCTCATACATATCACATAAGCAATCTTTATCTTTTCTCTGAGCAGTCTTTATCCATTCCTTGACAGTAGAAACTCTTTCAGCAGTCTTAATCTTTCAGCAGTTGTAACTTTGTATCAGCAACATTAACTTTGAACAAGCAGTAGTAACTTATACACCAACAGCATTAACTGTGTAAAAGCAATAGTAACTACTTAGAATATTTTCTTCAATCTTCACCAGCAGTACTAACTTTACTCTAGTAGTACTAACATATACTAGCAGTACTAAGTTACACTAGCAGTAGTAACTAAGTTACACTAGCAGTAGTAACTAAGTTACACTAGCAGTAGTAATATACACTAGCAGTAGTAACTAGCTGTACTAACTACGTAGCCTGTTTTTCATTAAGATTACTGAACAACACTAGGTTTTTGCTTAGCAACAGTAACTCTAACCTTAGCAGCAGTAACTTCAAGAACATCAAAAAGTCTTTTAATCCCAACAATCATCCCCTAAACTTGATATTCTTCTTCAAAATCTCAAGTTTCTTCATTAAAAGCTTCATAATCACCAAGAGGATGCTTCCAAACACTTCATTGATTCTTGAGTTATTTTGCGATAAGCTTAAGAAGCTGATAACACATTTCTATCAAATGATCAGCTTGAAGCTTCCTGTTCAACATCTCTGTAATTGTTGCTGGTGTAAGGGGATATCTCTGCTCAACCAACATGTAGATAATTCCAGATTGGAATGTTAAGTAATGTACTCTACAAGAATCAAATAGTTTCCAACTCAATACCCTATACACTTGTTGCATCTTCCATAGTTCATCTTCTACATTTGGTTTAAACATGGTCTTTATATCACCCCATAATACCCTTTCAAAGCCTTCTTCTGGCCTTGTTGACCTATGCTTAGCTTTTATCAGTTTCCATATAGTTTCTAAGTCTTCTCTGCTAAAATCTTTAAGCATATTAAGAAAGCTTATGTACCTCTTAGACTGTCCACCAGCTCTTATGATCTGCTATTAGCTTTTCTTCTCTTCTTTAAGAATCTTCCAGTCAACAATGCTTGGAGGCTTGGTAGCTAAAGGAATAGCATCAATTGCTATACCCTCTTCATCAGAAACTATTTCCATAAGCTCTTTCATTTTATCTATTTCCTAATCATCATCCATCTTCTGCTTCTTTGCATTCTCTTGTTCTAGCTCATTTCCTGCTCTTTTTGAACTGCTTTCTTCTCTTGTCTTACTTCCTTCTGCTCTTACTTAACTATTGTCCACCAATTCTGTATCCATATCTACAAATGTATTTACCCTTTTCATAGCTTTGTCAAAAAACTTTTGAATATCATCAAAGCTTTTGTTCTTTAGTTGATTGTGCTTATATCCAGCCATGTTTTTCAGATAAGTAGACATTATACTTCTTTTTGAGCCTTTGTTGGTGGTCTGTTTCTCTTTTTCTTTGCTCTTTTTGCTGCAAAGAATTTTCTTCTTTTCTCCAAGAGTTGTTGAAACAATTTAGCCCTTTCTTCAATAGTCAACTCTTCTTGTTCTCATGCTTGCAATCTTTCAGCTAATAACTGATCTGCCTCAATCTTTACCTGAATATCATTCCATTCTTCAATTAAGGCAACATTGGCTTTAATCTTTTCCCTTGCAAGTATCTCTTCCTCTTCTTCTTCAGCTTGTAGCTTGAAGGCAAGTTCTTCATCAAGCCTTGTTTGATCTTTCTTTGAGAATTTCTTCACAGGTTCAAGTTCAACCATTTTACCTTTACCTTTGTCCTGAACTATTGTCTATGATGGTTGTTTTAAAGATATTATTGTTGTTATAGTTGTTGTTTCTACTGGCTCTTTGAAGACAATTCCTTTCACCTTAGGCTTTGTTGATTTTAATTCATGAAGTGCTTAAGCCAATATGATATCTTCAGGAGTTATTACAACAGTTGTTGCAGCAGTACTAGCAGTACTAACTTAAGCAGCACCAGCAATACTAACTACATCATCTTTCTTACTATCAAGAACTCCTTGTTCTGCAACAAATACCTCTTCACCAGCAAGATCACTAACATCAAACATCATCTCTTCATTCATATTCTGTGTACCCTAACCAGGGTAATGTTGTCATCTTCATCAATAGCATCAATTGGTTTCCTCCCCTGTTTGGATGCATCCTCCTGATCACCTAAACTAGCTTCATCAGAGGATTCTACCCTTCTTGATAAACCAACCTTGTATAGTCTTTTAAGCTTGTGAGTTCTTGACTTATTCTTCTTTTCTAACTTCTTGACCCTCCTTTTCAAACTAGCTATCTCACTTCCTTGAGTGGTCTTTGTTGTTTCAATGTCAATAACTCTTTATTGTAGATTAGTACATAATTCCATCAATTCCTCAAGTTTCATACTATCCTCACCACTGAGCAGTAGATCATTGGAACGTTTAGATACATTCTCCTCATTTCTAGCCTCATCTGCTACATTGGTTGTAGGACCATTAGGCTGAGGTACCTCAGTGTTCTTTCTCTTTAGCTTCCTAGGTTTTTGTTTCTTTTGGGGTTGTGATGTTTATGGTTGAGTAGCGATGGGTGTGTGATGGGGTTCAGTTAGACTTGTTGAACCGTCACCCATTTCTTCTTGAGCTTGTACCATCATTGTTGGAAATAAAGGTGTGACTCTTCCAGAAAAACTTTTTCCTTCCCTCTTCATGTTCCCAAAAACCTTCTTAGTATGAGAGGGTGTAACATAAATCCTTTTATGATTTGACACATCACCAACTTGTTGATTCACAAACACTTGCACAAATCTTGGATACATTAAAAATTTGTTCACATTATCCACATTCTTCACCATACTATCAAAAATATACTTGGAGAAGTTGAACTTTTGGGTTGTAGCTAAAAAAATGATTTCAGAAGCCATAATGCTACTAAACTCATTCCATGAAGTAGTCTTAGAACTTAAGCATTGTAAGATGGTATGAATCAGGAATTTCCATTGTGGAGAGAAGAATGCTTTATAGAAAGTTAACCTTTATGAAATCTTCTCATATCCCATCCTTATAAGTTCTTCAAAAATTGTAGCATTTGGCAAACAATCTATACCTTCAGCATCATCAAGTTGAAGATCTCTTCTTATAGCTGATTCAGTGATGGCAATCTTCTTCCCATCCACTAGGGCTTGTAACTGTACTTCCCCATTGACAGTTTTCACCTTTACAGTAGCCCAGAATTGTTCAATGCATGAACTATAGATTGCAGGATTAACAGTTAAAGCATAATTGATAGGGTTTGCATTCAGAAAATCAACAATTTTCTCAAACCCTTCACTTTCAATAGGTTTAGACAAAAATGCAACTAAAAAATTTATGAGTATAGCAACAACTTTGATCCACCATTGTGTTGGGTTTTGATAATGAATGATAAAATTGAGTTAGGGTTTGTGATTAGAGAGTATATCAGAGAATGAAATCGATTAAATGAGTGACTGAAACCCTTGATCGAAGTATTTATGAAAACACCCTCAACAACATTAACGTTCACCAGCAAGTGTAAGTTTATGCCTAGCAACATTAACTTTGAACAACAGTAGTAAGTTTGTGCCTAGCAGCATTAACTTTCAATAGCAGTAGTAAGTTTATGCCTAGCAGCATTAACTTTCAACAACAGTAGTAAGTTTATGCCTATCAGCATTAACTTTCAACAACAGTAGTAACCGAGCAGTAGTAAGTTATGCCTAGAAGCATTATCTTTGAGTTACCAGCATTAACTCTAATTCCATTAACTCCAATTCCATTCTCTTAATTTTTTTTACTCACAATTCTCTCTGTCTATTTTTGCTTTCTCTTGATTCTTTTTACTCACATTTCTCTCTTTGTGTTTTTGCTTAGCTCTCTTTCTGTTTTTCAACTCACCGTATCTCTTAATTCTTTTTCTTACCAAATCACTCTGTCTGTTTTTATTTCACACATCTCTCTTTCTGTTTTTATTCTCACCACATCTCTCAATTCTTTCTCTCACCAAATCACTCTGTTTGTTTTTATTTACCACATCTCTCTTTCTGTTTTTATTCTCACCACATCTCTCAATTCTTTTTCTCACCAAATCACTCTGTCTGTTTTTATTTCACACATCTCTCTTTTTGTTTTTTTTCACCCTCATCTCTCAATCTTTTGTATTAATGTATCCAGTTTGTATTAAGGTATAACTAACAGTACTAATTATACTTAACAGCAGAAACTTTTAAGTTAAAAGCACTAACTCTAATTTCATCCTTAGCAGCTTTTCCATTACATTCTAAACATCCTCCCTTAATCAAGACTTCAGAGATTGAGCATGCCAATACTAGCAATCAGATATTGAAATCTACTTGCATCAAATGTTTTTGTAAGAAAATCTACAACATTCTTGTCAGTATGAATCTTGATCATTTGAATTAGCTTGTTTTAATTGGAATCTTTGATAAAGTGATGTCTAATCTCAATGTGCTTTATTTTTTAATGAAAGACATGGTTCTTAACTATGCATATAGTACTGCTATTGTCAATATAGATCTTTGCATGCATAAAGTTATACCGATAATCAAGCAATTGATTTTGAATCAAAATCACTTGACCATAGCAACTTGAAGCAGTTACTTATTCAGCCTCTGTTGTAGAATTAGCAACCACAGTCTGCTTCTTGCACTGCCATGAAATTAATCTACACCCAAGGAATTGACAACCTCTTGTTGTAGACTTCCTATCCAAGCTTGCTCAAGCATAATCGCTATCAGTGTATGCTACCAAATCAATAGGGATTCTTTTTGGATACAAGGCATAATTGTAGTTGACCTTTTAAGTTACATAAACAATCATTTTCACAGCATGAAGATGTGACACTTTTAGATTGACTTGGTATCTAGCACATGCACACACTGCAAACATACTATCAGGTCTTGAAGATGTAAGATACATCAATGAACCAATCATTGACCTATACAAATGAACATCCACTTCTTCTATATCTTCTATCACTTGAGCAAAGCCTTTTTGTTACCAGAGGGGTGCTTGCTCGTTCTTTTTTACTTCAGTATAAACCAATTTCTTACAATTCTCAGTACATACTGTCTTTGACTGATATAAATTCCCATACGCCTTCTTCTTTACTTAACAGTCTAAAGAAGAATGTGAGTTCACCTATAGAACTCATATGAAATTTCTGATGCATCATCTTCTCAAACTCAGTGCATAATGATTTCTTTGTAGAGCCAAAAATGATATCATCTACATACATTTGAACTAACAGAATATCACCTTTTTCCCTTCTGATAAACAAAGTCTTGTCAATTTTCCATCTTTAAAACCCATTATCCAACAGATATGTTGACAAGGTTTCATACCATGCTCTAGGAGCTTGATGCAGTCCATAAAGTGCCTTTTCTACTTTATATACTCTGTCAGGGAAGTTTGGATCTTTAAATCCTAGTGGTTGACAAACATAGACTTCATCTTCAATCTTACCATAAAGAAAAGCACTCTTGACATCCATCTAGTAAACCACAAAGTCTTTAAATGGGGCATATGCTAAGAATAGCCTAATTGCTTCAATTCTAGCAACAAGGGAAAAGACTTTATCATAGTCAATCCCTTCTTCTTGTGTGTACCCTTAAGCAACCAATCTTCCTTTATTTTTAATCACAATTCCTCTTTCATCCTTTTTATTCCTGAAGACCCATTTAGTACCAATAGCCCTTTTGCTATTTGGTAAATCCACTAAAGTCCAAACCTCTTGTAACTTGAATTGTAGAAGCTCTTCCTGCATAGCCTCTATCCAGCTTGGATCCTTCAATGCATGAATTACCTTTTTGGGTTCTTCTTGTGATAAAAAGCAAGCAAACAAGCAATTTTGAAAGTCTTTATGGTTTGTTCTTTGCTGAACAGAACTAAACAAACCATGTTCTTCCAAATTCTTTGTCATTCTTCTTGTTTGAGGTGTTGAATTCAAGTCTCTAATAATTTGTTCAACTGGATGATCTTTATGTACTCTTGTAGTTAGAATAGGACTGACAGGTATAAGTGCATCCAAATTGTTTATGTCAGCCTCTGCACCAACATCTTCATCATCATCTAAGTAGACAATATCTTCCAATTAAGGCATATCTGGATCAATTGGAAGTTCAATGCTTGTTTTTGCACCAACAGCATTAACTTTATTTGTGCTAGCAGCATTAACATTGTTAGTGCTGTTAACATTATCTTCCTTCTCTTGATCATTACTTTCATTATCTTTTCTTGGATCTTCATTAACCTTCTTTTCATCATCACTTGAAGGTTTGGATCCATCATTAGGAGAACTCTTTGAATTTTGAGAGAATGGTGGATCAGCCGTCCACAATGGTAGCAAAATGTAATCTTTGCCAGGTACAGTCTCCATTCTAGCCGAACATGTATCATCACATACTTTTGTACCTGCATTACCATTAGACTGATTTTTTTTCAATAACTGGCTTATAATTCATTGACTTTGTTAGTGCATCAATATTAAAAAGCCAATTTGGTCCACTTCCTGCAATATTAGGTGTATTCTCACTAAATTGGACATGCATGTTCTCTTTAACTATCCTAGTTCTACTGTTGAATACTCTAAATGCTTTACTACTGATTGAGTACCCAACAAAGAATCATTCATCAGCCTTACCATCAAACTTGTCTAAGTGATCTATGGTATTGAGAATTGTAACAGGACACCCAAATGGTTCATAAAGATTAAAGCTGATTATCTACCAAGAAAAAGTTCATAAGGGGTCTTGTTATGAGGCTTAATTACTAATATCCTATTTTGCACATAGCAAGCAGTATTAACTGCTTCAACCTAAAAAGTAGTAGGTAGCTTAGAATCAGCTAGCATTGTCCTAGCAGGCCTGTAATAGAGTTCCTATATTGCTCTCAGCTTACTCCATTTTGTTGAGGAGTTCCTAGCTACATTAAATTCTCTTCTTAATACCTTTTCCTCACAAATAACTGATCATCTCCTTATTCTTGAACTCAATTCCATTGTCACAGTCTATACCTTAACTTTTGATCTATAAGATTTTCTACTCTTGTTATAAATGGGACTATGAAGCCACTAGTCTCATCCTTTAGTAGCTAGAAGATAAACCTACTGAAACCTACTGTATCTATTATGTGAAAACTAGGCAATACATATTTTTCATTAAGCTTTTACAATGTTGGACCAAACAATATCCATGTGCAACATTTGTAATAGGTTGCTGATTATTCTTTACAGTTTTGGACTTACAAGAAGCTCTTTGTTGCTTTCCCTTTTGATAAGCAACACAGGTTTGATTATTTTCAAAAAGTTTTGAAGGTAAACCTCTTACAAGATTTCCCTTAACCAGTTTATTCATAGTTTTGAAATTTATGTATCCAAGCCTTCTATGCCAAAGTTTAGATTCATTAGATGTGGCTTTTGTAAATAGACAAGTTAGACCTCCTTTCGGAACAATATTCTTTAAACCAACACTATACATATTGTCCTTTCTAGGAACTTTAAGTAAAACATGACTTTCATCAGTTAACTTAAGGTTTGGAGATAAAACAATACATTCAGTGTCATTAAAGAGAACACTATTCTGTTTATCACACATTTGTGAGACACTAAACAAGTTAAACTTTAATTCTCTTACAAAATACACATCTTCAAAATCTAAAGTACCAGTTTTGATTGTACCTTTGCTTATGATTTCCCCTCCTATGGAGTTCCCTCTAAAAGTAACATATCCTCCATCAATTTCTTCAAAGTCGGTAAGATAGGACATGTTCCCTGTCATGTGCCTTGAGCATCCACTGTCAATTACTCCCTTGTGCTGTAAATCCATCTGTGGATTGCCCTGCACATTAAGTAAGAAAATCAGCTTCTTTTGGGGACCCAAGCCATCACTAACTTGGATCTGCCTTATGCATCAATATAATCAAATCATTTAAAAAGCATTGATGCATTGTTATGTTTGGAAACATGGTCTATAACTTTAATCTTTGGTTTCCAAACCCAACAAGCTGAGGCCTTAACAACATTAACCTGGTTTCCCTTAACAGCATTAAGTACTACTTTTGGTCTAGCAGTATTAACTACTACTTTTGGCCTAGCAGTATTAACATTTTTATCCTTAACAGTATTAACCCTCTGACAAAAATTACTATTTTTAAATGCTGTATTCTTGTTAATGGGCCTTCTAACAGTTGAATGTGCTTTATTAAAAACATTTGACATTAGTCTTGCACTATTCACTGTTGTTTTGGGTTGAGCAGTATTAACTGGTCTAGCAGTATTAACTGATACTAAGCCAGACTTCATTAATACTGCTTTTGGAACCATGTTCCTTTTAGGACTTGGGTGAGTCATTCTAGAAAAATTCTGGTGATTCACCCTTTGAGTATAGTTCCACACTGGTTTTACCATATTTTTATTATTAAAACTTCTACACACATAGCAAGCTTTGTTAATCATCTCAAAACTACTCCCTGATCTTTGACACATCATGTAATTCCAATTTCTTTGGTTTCCTCTAGGACTATGTATGTTCATCCTATTTTTATTACCTTGTTTAACAGTTGTTTTACTAGGAGATTTTACTTGCTTTTTAGATTTAACAAACTTTATCTTAGCAAAATTAGACTTAATTGTTTTCTTTTCAATCTTATCCTGATGCACATCTTCTTCCTCACTATCAGACACCCATCTTCAATATTGGCAGCAACCATTATTTTCATAACTGCCTTTAGGGCTGTTCTGCCACTAGCCTTAGCTTCACTGGTCTTAACTATTGGCTTCTTAACTATAGACTCACTAACTATAGGCTTAGTCACAAACTCTTCTAGACCAAAGAATGACAAATCAGGTTTTGGAGGCATAAAGTTTTCTGTATAGGGAGGTGGAACTGCATTATACCCTAAACCTGTTTTGCACTTATCAACTATCTGACAGTCTAATAGTTTGCTTAGGCTTTTAGATGAATTCTCAAAATTTTCTAATATTAGCTTAATTTCATCTTTTTGTTTTTGAGCCATTCATCTTCTCTAAGCTCTGTAATGGCTACTTATTTTAAATAAATCTCACGTTTTAAGACCCTGATATCTTCATGATAAATAGACTTATTTTTCTTATAAACTAGAAGTCTTGCTTCTACAGACTCTAAACCTGTTTTATAAGTAATAACATTTATCATAGATGTCCTTAAGTCTTTTAACAGTTGTTCATTTTGTTCTTTTAGAATTTTAACATTTTCTAAACAAGATGATGAACAATTTGAATCAGTAAATACCTTAGAGTTAGAACTTGTAGAAGAGTAAGCCATGAGTGCAAAGTTAGTTGGACCTTCTTTTGCTTGATCACTCTAATCATAACCACCAAGACCATCACATGAGATCAAAGCATTATAAGTAGTTATTTCCACTGGCACAACCCTTCTTGTGTTACAAAAAAAATTCTATTCCTATTTTCTTGGTTCCTTTGAGCCATGCACTCCTTTGCAAACATTGAGGCCCCCTTTTGTGGTAGTTGTAACACTCCACTTTGGACTTATCAAACCCAATGGTCTTAGTACCATTCACATAAAGTTTCCTTCTAGTGTTCTTCATGTTTATCCTTTGCCCTTATTTTAGCATAGCATCTGCCACCTTTAATCCATCTTCATCTATAATCATCAGGATTTATTTGTTGCAAGTCCTCATTGTCAGTTGGGCGATTGTTTGGTTAACTTGCAAAGAAGGCACAGATGACAGCATCACTTAAGTTGTCAATTGTTGTTGAGTTAACAGTAGTAGCTTGAGTGCTAGCAGTTGTAGCACCTTGAGCAGTATTAACTGCTCCATTAGTACTATTGGTGCTATTTAAGGACACAAAAGCTACGTTTTGTGTGTTTGTGTGTGAAACTTGGATGCATCCCTTGGGACCTAGGTTCATTGATCTTTAGGTTGTTGTAAAGATCATCAAGTTAATGTTCAAATGTCAGGCTTGTTTTAATCAACATTGGTATGTGTTTTCCACTTAGTGATCAAACTTTCTTATAGAACTTTTGATTCTACATCTTAGTGTGAGATAATTTCACACAGGAATCTTCCAACTGTTTGACACGCTTTGAATCCTATTAAAGGTTTGATCTAACACCTCTAAGCTAGATGCAGTAAAATTTTCATACTACTGCTTTAGAAGATTCCTCTGAGTCTTTTTAGTAGCAGCATTCCCTCTAAACCTCTTCTTTACAGCATGCCGCAATGACTTGGCATCTTTGATGGAGTTAAACTTCAATTGATGTTCATTAGGAATACCCATCAATAAAGTGCTTCATGCTTTCAACTCTAACCTCATTTGTTCCTTTTCTTCAGCAGTTGTAGGAGCAATTGTAGTCTCAACACCTTCAACAAGTTTTGTTACTGGAGGTGCATTGACATTCTCTATGACTTCTCATAGAGAATAATCAACCATCCGAATGTACTATTCTATCCTCATCCTCTAAAGCTCATACTCCCTGGTTTGAGCATAGGTACTTTTGATGCAACCACCATATGTACTGAGTCTTGATCCATCTCTTCTAGCAAAGAGATCTTGTGTATTAATAGCAGTTTCTCCTTATTCAAAGCTTCTCAACAAGCTCTGATACCACTTGTTGATCCTACTTGAATGGATATTGAATTCCTTAGCTTGGGCGTTAGTAAGGTTTAGTTATGCAAGATAAATCCAACACAACTATAGTAGAAACTTTGTAAAGTATATCAAAGATTATGCGGAATCTAATCTTTAATCAATAAGAAGAACTCTTAATAAAACAGTAACACAAGAACAATATAATTCAACAATAAAAGCTCCAATATTATTATTATTACAAATAATACGAATACTATCCTAGTATTAGGGTTACAAACCTTGAAGCTATGAAAAATTCTTAACAATTTTTTTTTTTGGTACATTGAATTCTATACCCTAGGACCTCCTTTTATACACCAAGGAGTCGTAATGGAATTACAATATATTCCTAAGTTATCATGATCTTCTAAACAAATAACTTATACGTATCTCACACATATCACATAAGCAATATTTATCTCTTCTCTGAGCAGTCTTTATCCATTCCTTGACAGTAAAAACTCTTTTTAGTAGTCTTAATTTTTCAGCAGTTGTAACTTTGTATCAGCAGCATTAACTCTGAACAAGCAGTAGTAACTTATACACCAGCAGCATTAACTGTGTACAAGCAGTAGTAACTACTTAGAATATTTTCTTCAATCTTCACCAGCAGTATAACTTTCTATTTTGTAGTACTATCATATACTCGCAAGTTCTATGATTCATAGCGTAGTAAACTAAGTTACACTAGCAGTTGTTAATTATACCTAGCTGTTAGTAAACTAAGAAGTACTAACTACTTAGCATGTTTTTTTATTAAGATTACTGAACAACACTAAGTTTTGCTTAGCAGCAGTAACTCTAACCTTAGCAGCAGTAACTTCAAGAACATCAAGAAGTTTTTTAATCCTAACAATTAGCCTTCAAACATCATAATTAATACAAGAGTAATTGTTTTAGCCAAGGTAAACTAACCAAGTTAACGAATGATACCAAAAACTAAACGATTACAAAAGTATAAGAAATTACACGTTGTCTTCTATGGATTAGAATGTGTTGCAAGACCTCTTCTGCTCTTTTTCTCCTCTAAAAATCGACTTTTGTGGTTTAGGTATCGAGAATATGATTTAGCACACCTAAAACTCGTTTTTGAGTTTTGTATTTATAGGGTCTGGAAATCGGTTAGATACGGCGTATCTAAGGGATTGGATACGGCGTATTGGAGTTTCTTGGAGTAGGGACCATGTTTGATATCTTCCAGAATATTCACATACTATATCTTCAATACAACGTATTAACTTCTTCTGGATACGGCTTATTGATCTTTTTTCCTTTGTGGGCTTTGGTGAGTGCAGGCACGGATACGCCGTATCTTCCTTGATAGATACGGTGTATTGATCTTCAGAATAGTAATCTTCAAAATATCTTCATTTAAGCTCGAAATGCATGCCTTTTGCTAATATTCACCAAGTACTCCGTAATTACTGCAATTCTCAAATATAAACGATTAAGTAACAATTCTTTGAAATAATTATATAAAATGGGTTAAATACATGGGATAAATGATGCTATAAAATAGACGTTATTTGATGTCATCAGTAAAGCACGTGCGGATTGTCGTATAATTCCCCTAACGACCTTGTAGAACTCCAAAGCTCGTTCAATATCTTTTCTTGCACTTTCTTAAACTCTTTAAACCTCAAGTTTTTAACATCCTTTGCAATAAAAAATGTCTTGACAAACGTAAATCATGTTGGATAAATACCATCAGCTAAATAGTAACGTTTCTTGTATGTTCTTCCGTTCAGTACAATTGGAGCTTCCGGAGCCGTATCGACAAGAACATCACCAAATAAAGGAGAACCATAAGACACATTAAGGTCATTATTTGCCCTCGGAACCCCAAAATATGCATGTGATGTGTCGTCGTGTAGGTTGTTATGTTGGTTATCAAGTTTTACATTTATATTTTACCGACTTTATCTAAAAACAACACTTTAACAAGTAGTGTATCCAATCAGATGTAGCTTCGTTGGTAAGTAGGGTGTCGATCACTAAGAGCGAGAGCGTTAATCTTTTAGTTCTATTAATATTTTGGTTAACTAAATTAAGTCAATTTCCACTATGTCAATTCTAATCTATGTTAGACCTATGCTAAACCTAGTTCTAACGGATAAAGGGGGGTTTTCATTTTGAGAGGCTGACACAGGTTTGGTGTGACTTAAATCAATTTAAAACCTATAACTACGCAAGCAGATAATTAAAAGATAGAAGAGCGATCTAGCCAATTATAAGAAAATTGTATTAACCATGATTAATCCAATTAAAACGCAGGTTTGTTTATTTTAGTGCAATGAGTGCTTATTTCGAGGCGGCATATCATTCGAAGATTTAGGCGGTACTTCTTCCTAAAACTTAGACATGTAGAATTATGTCACAACTAAATGCATTGCATAATGGAATCCTATTTGCTGATTTTATCATTATCTTTAAAGAGATTAAGAAATGGTGAATCGTATTAAAACCATATCTCATCGAGACTTTACCACTTACTGTTTAGCGGCTCTTTATATACTACTAGTCCACTGTCCGAGTCTCTACCAAAGGAAGAAGAACGCTATACTAAGTCACCTGCTAGAATAACTTATTCCTTTAAGCGATTGGCAAAGATAGGTCAATATTTGTGATCCTATTACTCTAGATATATAAATTACGAATATAGAGAGCCATGCTGGCATCTGGCTAGCTAGATATTTTGCATTCCTAGATCCAGTTGAATGATGGGTCGCATACTTAAGCACATAAACAAGTATGAATTGATAAACATAATCAACAACCAACGATAAATTAAGCAGTCGATATAAACAAACCAAACATTTAAATCTTCATAAACATGGCTAATACCCAAGGGTATTAGCCCTTAACCATTGTAATTAATACAAGAATAATCAATCAACCAAGGTAAACTAACCGAGTTAAATGAATGATACCAAAAATCGAACGATTATAAGAGTATAGGTGATTACAAGGTGTTTCCTATGGAATTAGAAGCTTTGCTTGACCTCTTCTGCTCTTCTTGTCTTCTAAAAATCGACTTTTGTGGTTAGGGTATCAAAAATATGATCAAACACACCTAAAACTCGTTTTGAGGTTTTCTATTTATAATGTCTGTAATAGGGTTGATACGCCGTATTGGTTGAGGTCAATACGACGTATTGGGAGTTTTCTTAGAATAGGGACCACGTTCAATATCTTCCAGTATATTTAATTATTATATCTTGGATACGGCGTATGATATCTCTTGGATACGGCGTATAGGTCTTCGTGGTTTCTTGTGAAGTGCAGGAACAGATACGTCGTATCTTCCTTGATGGATATGGCGTATAAAGTATCAGAACTGTTTCTTTAGATTTCTTTGTTTAAGCTCTAGAATGCATGCCTTTTAGCTAATCTTCAGAAAGTACTCCATTAACTACTGCAATCTCAAATATTTAACGATTAAGCATCGTATTCTTGTAATTAATTATACAAAATGAGTTTTATACTTGGGATAAATGATGCTATAAAAGTGACGTTATTTGATGTCATCAAATATCCCCCCACTTGAATCCTACTTGTCCTAAAGTAGTCTTTAGAAATTTATGAAAATGTATCCCAAAGGATTTCTCTTTAAGCATTTATTCGTTTAATTACCAGTACACAACCAAACACCTCAAGAAAATAGGAATATGAAAACACTCAAATCACTCTACTAATCTATTTGGTAACATGTAACCAATTCGCTCAATTGCTCGGTCGTGATGAGTATTCTATCATAAGCTTGGCAAAGATACATATCTCCACCACTAAAGCTAAGGAGTAACAAGTTTATAAAGGTAAATTGGGTTTAAAAGGCTTTAAGGGTTTGATTACTCTTTCTAATCTCTATCGATACCAATATTCTAGAAAAGGTGACAAAATCACACATACACACCCATAACGATGGGATAGACACATATAACTGCATTTGAACCTTAACTCGAATAAACTAAAGAATAGGACTAGTAGTCTTTACCAAAAGTCATAAACCAGCAAGGGCGACAAACCACATATACACATCTATAACGATGGAATAGACATACATGATTGCATTCAATTCCCTTACTCGAGTAAAACCAATGGTTATGACAAAGAGTGATATAGGGTATAGATCTTCTAATCCTTTCTCCAAAAGTAATAAA
>BQNB010147557.1:0-16422 GCA_026074375.1 Tanacetum coccineum
ACCCAAACACCGTCTTACGGTTTAACTGCTAACCCAAACAGCCTCTTACGGTTTTCTGCACATCCAAATGCACCCTACGCTCAATCTGCCAAACCAAACGCACCCTTAGGGCTGCTAAGTAAAACCAAACGCACCATATGGCTATTATACAGTAATCCAAACGCTCCCCCATGGTTGTTTTCTTATACCAAACGCACCCTTATGGTGTCGAGACAAACCAAGCGCAGCCCTTTGGCTGCCATAAACCCAACGCACCCTTTTTGTGGTGCAAAACCCCACCCGAACGCACCCTTTTTTGGACCAAAGCCAAACACGACGCACCCTCTTGGTGCGATACGAAAACCAACGCACCCTTTTGTTTTACAACCAACCGAACGCACCCTAGTGGTGGATGAGCAAAACCCATGCACCCTTGTGGTGGTTGCCATGGGGTGATGATGGTGTTGACCGTGGTGGCAGCAGCGGCTGTAATGATGATGATGACGATGTGAAGATGGTGGTGGGCGTGGGTTGTGGTGGTGATAGGGGTGGTGGTGGAAGCGCGTGGAGGCGCGTGGTGGTGAGGATCGGGTAGATCGGGTGATGGGGAGGCTTTTGGGACTTGGTCGGAAAACTCGCCGGAAAACTTTTCCGGCGGCGGCGGTGGCCGCAATCCGGCCGGTGGTGGTCGCCGGAAAATTGAGAGAGAGAGAGAGAGAGAGAGAAGTGAGTGTGTGTTTTATATTTTATGAAATGAAATAAATACAAAATTTTTATATATATATTAAAAGTTATAAAGTAAAGTGGCAAGTCTCAAATAGTCCAGGGTTAATTGTGTAAGTTTTTAATATAGTTTTGATAACTATCGGTTCGGGACTTGTTTGAACTAGTTAACGGTCGATTCGAGTCACGAAACTTGCGCCATTGCGTTCCAAATAATTTTTCCCATAAAAACGAGTATTCACTCGACTAATTTTCATAAACGTTTTATAAAATTTATTTAAAACGCCTATTATTTATTTGTATATTACTGATAAACTTTGTCCGTAAAATGATCTTTTACTCGAGTATTTGCGTCTTTAACAACGTTACTGAATAAGATGATAACTAATTTATTAAATATTTTTATTTAATAAAAAGTGTTAATTAAATATTATTTAATTATTTTCCTGTCGGTACGCGTTGTTCTTGATTCTAAAATCTTGCGAGGGTATTTAGGTCATTTTCTGCTTGTTTCCGGGTCTCGGGCAAAACTAAAAAGTTGTTCGGAATGTCGTTTTACATCAAATTGCTTTAGAGTCCGAGTCGTGAAAGCGTGATTGTAAAACCTAAAAATCTCAACAAGTGTAAAATTACCAAAATACCCCTAATGCAAGAAAATTACATAAAAGCATGAAGCACATGAAGATGTAAATAATAAATATATTTATTATTTAATATATGATTCGAAAATTTTACCGGTTACGCGGTAATCGCTTTTATGTGACAATAAAAGACCAAAAGTCAAAAAGTCAAGTCAGACCCAAAAAGTCAAAGGGTAAAATAGTCATTTAAAATTCTGAAAATTACCGGATGTTACAGTACCTACCCCTTAAAGAAATCTCATCCCGAGATTAAATTTGTGTTAACCGTTTGTGTGACCAAGAAAAGATTTAATGATATTAAACCAGTTCTAAACAAACGCTGATAACTTTATTCAGTAAAATTAGATGTTTCGACACTTCTCCATATACCCAAAAATTTTGACTAGGTTTGACCAGGCTATTTAATCCATCAAAATAGGCATCTCAAAAAAAATATCATTACAGATCTTATGACTGATGTAACCGCGTTATAAAGAAAGTCTCATTATAGTGAAAACTTCATGAAGAAAGTGTAGTTGCTTGAGTATGTTTGTATAAGTTTCTAAATGTCCGAAGACGAAGTCTCGTTTCTATTATCTGTAATGTTCGATGATTCATATCAACGGGGCTTATGGATGTAAGTGCCCAACTTACTTGGCAGTACTATGATGTATCGCGACCTAAGTCTTCCTACTAGTGGCCCGAAATGAATAGTTTAACTATCTCTTCCATCGATAGGTGTTTATCTAGTTTAATGGGGAGTTGTATTACCTATTGGATAAAGTTGTACAAGTTGGGACCGCTCCAGGACCCAACAACAGCAACCATAACGATAATAATTATATCAAGTGGTGATGGGATGTCGAGAATGAGGATATTTCGAGAAACAATATCCCTAGAATAGGGTTCAACAAAAAGGAGGAGCTCGCGGGAGAGCTTATGCGATAGACGGCGGAATATGGTACTCAGTCGTTAGTTCGAGGATGAATCAACTCCATTAGTTCAAGTGTGTACAAGTCTGTTAGTTCCACGAACAGTTCGTGATCGCGAGGATTCGTAATGGCAAAAGTAATAACTTAAGAATGAGATCCGGTAGTTCCAAGCGAGGCCTTAAGGTTCTGCTGAGTGGTAAGACACGATTGTGTTTCTAAACCTTTTCAACGGATTCCGGTGATTATCGGGTTCGAGTTCATACTCGTGTCATATTGGATACCATTAAGCCCACTCATTTATAATTCATTACTTACATAAAGGAGCGTCCTAATTTATGTAAGTAAGAAATGATAAACTTATGGTTCGGGGATTTACAATTTCTTTATTTAACTGAAGAGGCGTCCCAATCCTTTCAAATAAAGAGATTATAAATCATCCTACTTAATAATTTCCGATGCAATACGCGTACTCACATAACCTTCAAGGTGATGGATAACATGACGATGCATGTGCTTCTAATGAGTATGGGGCGAGTGTTTAAAACTCGTCTTCGGAGGCGGGGAGTAAAACTACCAAGGAATATCGACCTAGAGTTCAAGATAGTTAATGAGTACTCGGTTAGAGTAAACAAGGTAAAGGTCTCTATGAACGAGTCAACATAGCGATTATCATATCAATCCTCCTATTACAAGTCCCGCCCATACAAGACTTGTAATACTTAGATTCATACATAATTCCATGTAAACAAAATTATGACGGCCTCCGTGTAATACGATATTGTATAAAGTTATGAAGAAAAATAATATTCTTAGAGACCATTGTTTAACTTACAATGTCTGAGAACGAAATGAGACCATTGTGCAACTCACAATGTCTAAGAAGTAAAATGAGACCATTGTGCAACTCACAATGTCTTAAGAAATGTTCTAGTATTTATATAATTAACTCTTATATAAATAAACGTATGATATACGCAAAAGGAATGCAAGCATATATATTATATATATGTATGTCATGTAAGCACTTAAGGTAACAAGTAACCTAAGCAAGTAAACAAGTAGTGTGTATGCACTTCAAAAATGTTTGATGTGATGCAATATTTACGAAAACGGCTATAGTCTAGGGTAAAATATGGAACCTAGTTCTCTATAGCCAGTGCTCTGATACCAATCTGTAACACCTCCAAAACTGTGTCGCAGCGGAAATGTGTCCGGGGCGTTACTTCATAATACACAGTGCTAGATACAAGAGAACGACATCTAAATGTGTCATTTGAAAAGTAATCCCATTGATTTCCTTGAAATTGATATAACATTTGTCCCATAATTGCATCATAATGAAAAGCTTGAAATTAACACAACGAGATTTGGTCACTTGTATGTATGTAGAAATCCATGAATGAAATCTTGTCAGTTTAGACTCCAATGCACATCAAATAATCCAAGCATCTAATTCACCTGAGAAAAACATGCTTAAAAAGTGTCAACATTAAAGTTGGTGAGTTCATAGATTTGTTTAAGTATAAATGTTGAACCAAGGTTCTGTAAAGCGTGTACGACCATTTAAATCCTTAAATGTGCTTCCAAAATGTATGTATGATTTTTAGAAATCAAAATTGTAAAGCATGCATGACCATTCAAATCCCCAATAGTCACCAAAACGTATGTATAGTTGAACCACCTTTATTCAAAGTATGTATTGCCACTTTATTCAAGACAACGCGCAAGTATTCATGTATATGTATTGTTGGCCCTGTAGACCCAACCAATCGTATTCCGACTTTGTATAACGTTACGATGCCCATGATAGCTAATCACCCGAAAGGGATAGTCAACCCCGAATAGATCTAATTTATAACATTCGCGGACACATGCAAAACGTTCGTTTGCCCATTGATAGCAATCACCCGAAAAAAACAGAGATTCATTACCGAGATAGATCTATTTCATAACATTCCGTGCTCACCCTCTCCAAGTGATTTACATTTCAGAGAAGCTGTAAATATTCATATGTATGTAATTGTTAGCCCTGAAGACTCAACCAATCGTATTCCGACATGTTATAACGTTTATTTGCCTAGAGATAGCTAATCACCCGAATGGGGATTGTCAATCCCGAATAGATCTATTTCATAACATTCGCGCTCACCCTCTAAGTGATTACAGTTCATGCAACCTAAGCTAATTCGTAATCGTTTCCAAAGTAAAGTATGTATTCGCGACCAAAAACGAATTCAATTAATGTATCCCATCGCGAGCTATGCAAATAAGTATGTAGACCAATTTGTAATCAACCATGTAAATGCATTCGTAAACAAGCATGTTCTTACCCCAAAAATATATGTAAAACCAGTAAAACATGGGGCTATAAACTCACATTGATGTTGTAGAACGATTGGCGGGAATGCGCCTATTAAGCGCAAGGCAAAACGGAAACTGAAACGGCTCGACCAAGAAGATGCAACTTATCCTAACGGTTAAGGCCCACTAGCCTAGGATAATGTATTTGGGTTTTCCGATGAATGATTACATCAACGCGACACGTTAATAAAGTTTTAGATTTCCAAGTTGTAATAGTTTGGTGGTTGGTTAAATAAAATAAATCGAAAAGTAAACGCAAAGTGTGTAATATATTATGTATATATTACATATGAAAAAATATAACAATTATATAACTCATACCGTGAATTATATAATAAAGACAAACAATCCGAATATTAATATGAAGTATATAATACTTTGCAAGTATTATATAAGAAGTGTGAGTAATTAATTAAACTAAACAGTTTGACACCTCCTAACACGTTTTGTAAGCCCATTAGGGTTTTCCTTAGTGTCTATAAAAGGAACCCATACGGCATAGTTAGATATGTCTTTTTTCATATAACTTTCATCAGTCGTCCAATTCATATAATAGATAGAGTATTTCATTGTAAGGCAAAACATATTAGTTGTTTTTGTGGTTTGTTCATATATGAAAGCTTTGTGACAGTTTTGTTTTATTGTTTGATTGTTTCTTCTGAGTATATAAGATTAATTCCACATAGTCTTACTTATATACACCACAAGGTTTCTCTATCTAGTTGTTTAGATTATCTAAGCAGCAAAAAGATCCATTCAATGGGAAACCTACAAGTGGTATCAAAGCAGGTTTTTCTGAAACCTTGATTTAGAAGAAACAAACTAGATCCATCTCTCTGTTCATTCCCTATATCAAAAACCATGGATCTAGAAAATACCCAAAACAATTCTCTTGCAACATAAAATGCACTTTCTCAAGACAAAGGTAATATGACACATGGGAGACTCAGGATAGTGTCATACATTCAACTTAAGATTATACTCTTTAGGGTGATCCTCGAGGAAGGAAACTCTTTTCAAGCCTAAAGTAGCTGAACCACTACAAACGAAGATGAACAATCTACTTCAACAATACCTAGTGCTGTTACTGCTGAACAGAAGATCCTAAAAGGATGACATGATCTTTAAACGCCCGAAGGCATCCTTTATGAAGACACTTCCAATGATCAGGCAAAAAAATCTACTTACCTTTAATAAACACAAGTGCCAAGTCTTATTTTGAAGCGTTGAAAGCAAAGATTTGGTGGTAATGAAGCCACCAAGAAGACTCAAAAGACACTCTTAAAGAAGATGTATGAAACCTTCAATGCTTCTAGCTCAGAGTCACTTGACTCTATCTTTAACAGGCTTCAGAAAATTGTAAGCCAGTTAACTATCTTAGGTGAAATCATCACTCCAGAAGATCTTAACCTGAAATTCTTAAGAAGTCTTCCTACTGAATAGGGTATGCATGTTGTGGTCTGGAGGAACAAATCAGATCTGGGCTCAATAAGTTTTGATGACCTTTACAACAATTTTAAGATTGTTGAACTGTAAGTCAATAAGAAGTGTTACTCTAGCCTCAAACTCAGCCTCTCAGAATTTGGCCTTTGTCTCAGGGTTCAAAGCGTACAAATGATGTTAATAATGCTCTGTTTCATGTTAGTACTGTTAGTCCTCTTGTTAGTACTTGCTAGCAAATAAATAATAGTACTGCTTGTCTCAGTGATGCCATAGTATATGCTTATCTGGCCACTCAACCTAATGGGTCTCAAGTTGTTCATGAAGACCTAGAGCAAATCCATGAAGATGATCTTGATGAAATGGATTTAAAGTGGCAATTGGCATTGCTAAGTATGAAAGCAAGAAAGTTTTATCAGAAAACGTAAAAGAATTATCATCAATGGAAGTGATACTGTGGTTATGACAACGAAAAAGTGGATGTGTCAAATGTCATTGTTGGGATGTTTTGTAGAGAGTGTTGAATCTCAGGAATCAAGAGTATAGGAAATGAATTCAAGATAGCTCAAGGAAGACAAGTGAATGTGGAAGAATCTTCTTTCAAGCTATGTTAGCTATAGATGAGACTGGATTTAATTGGAGCTACATGGCAGATGAGGGACGGGCTTCTAGCAACTTTGCATTCATGGTCTTTCTCTGGATACTGTGGTACAAATAACATAAAAACTTGCTCTTAAACTTATCTTAAAAAATTTTGAAGATCTTAGTCTAAGGTATGGTATAAGTTGAGAATAGAGCTTATAAGGTCTGAATTAATTTAGATAGCTATAAAAAGGGTTTAGCTTCAATAGAATAAACAACGGGACTTTTATAAGGAAAAACTGAAAGTATGTTTGTGATCTGATTGTTGTTATTTTAAAGAGATGCTTCATTTATTGAGATTCATATTATAATGGGTCTCTTAAAGAAACAGCTAGAGAAAGACTTAAGATAGAAAAAAGAGGATAATCAGTTATAATTTGAAACTGCTGTGAAACTGCCTCTAAAAGTTTAGATCAATTGATTGGGAAATAAATATCTGATAACATCTAGTATGGTCAGGATTTAATGTGTCCCCCTCACTTATAGGATTGTTTGCACCTCCATAGTATTGATTTATCAAACTAGGACTTGAGCAATTTAACCAGCCTGGATTTTGAAGGATTATGGTGTTACGGTAAATAGGGTGTAGTGAAAATGTCTCTAAAGAAGGTTAAGAAGAAAACTTATGATGCTCCAATAATCTGAAGATTGGGTTTCCGGATTGTGATGAAGATGTGTGAGACTGTTTGTGTTAGAATCTCTTAATGTTCGAATAATCCTAAGACAAGTTGATCAACTTAGGAAAGTTAGTCAAAACCTGGACAACAGTTACATGTTGGAATACCTAATGCCTAAGAAAAATTAGGAGTTGGATTTTAGTTTACACCAAAAGCTTGTTTTGTGTGTGGGAGTTTTAATCATCTAATTAAAGACTATGATTTTCATGATAAAAGGATGGTACAAAAACCTGTTTTGAACAATGTGAAAAAGGGAACTGGTCAAAGGGAAGTTAGACCAGTTTGGAATAATGCAATGAGAGATCCGCAATCCTCAAAAAAAATTTATAATTTAGATAGGAATTTTGCTCCACAGCGTTTTAACCAAGTTCAGCTAGTACCATTTGAGATGCTAGGCAAAGCTTTTCAAGAACTACAACACCAGTTAGTGCTGCTAGGTCATTCAATACTGCTGTACCCTCTGTAAATGTTGCCAAACCAAGGACAAATGCTTTTCAAAAGTCACATTCACCATTAAGAAGACCTTTTTACCAACAAACAGCACTTAAAAATAGAAATTTGAATAACAAAGTTAATACTGCTAAGGTAATTTCTGTTAATACTGTTAAAGCAATTATTACGAAATAATAAAAAAAAAAAAAAAAAAAAAATAAAAAAAAAAAAAAAAAAAAAAAAATAAAAAAACAAATAAAAAAAAAAAAAAAAAAAAAAAAAAAAAAAAAAAAAAATATAAAAGAATGTAAAGTGATGTTGGGGAAAAACAAGGGATAATGTTGTTAAGGCCTACAGATACTGTGCATGGAAACCTAAAATAAGATGATAAATCATGTTCTATAAGTATACTGGATATGCTATTTGTAAGCAATTTAAACTATGGTTGATCAACAGGTAGAATCAAGTCAATACGGTTGGAGTTCCCAAGAGAATTAATTTCTCTTGTGACAAAGTTATAGTTTTAGTTTGCTAATTTATACTTGATACTGCTATGTTAGTATTGCTGTTGTATTTTCTATGTTTTAGTTTAACATTTGCAGGTTATATAAAAAGTTGTATAGTTGGATTTAATGAGGACTTTGATGCGAACTTTGAAGATAGACTGGATGGTCGATTAGTGTTGGTTTTACAACCGCACAACAAATGGTCATCAATTCACCATGCTTAACAGGCATAAGAACTGGCTAGTCCATAAGCAAACGGTTTGTGGTAAAGACTTTTCAAATCCGTTTATGGTTGACAATTTACCAAAAATTGTAGGGTTCTCAACTCTCCTTGCTTCACAACAAATAGTTGGCTAGTCCAGGATCAAACAGTTCTTGGTAAAGACTAATCAAATCTGTTGATAGCTGATAGTTTGCTAAAAACTATATGGTTATCAATGCACCATGTTTTTGCAATGAAGCATTGGCTATTTCAGGGCAAACGACAACTGGTAAAGAATCATCAAATCCGTTTATGGGTGGTAGTTTGCCAAAAACTATAAGTCCAATGATCCACCTCTCTCAAAAGTTTACACACTTGGAAGTGGAGAGGACAGTCTGAAACTTATAGAATTGATGGATTTGTGTACCAAATTGATTGATAAAGTTACCATTTTGGAAAATGCTTTCTTTAAACAGTCTAAGGAGTCTCATGCTCAGACTCTAACAATGTTGATGAAGAAAGCAAAAGATTGGGGAAGACAAGTCAAGTTAGGATTTCAGATGCAGAAGAGTTATTTTGAATTTCAGAGGTCCTGTCAAACAGAGGAGGATGGGATAAACAGGAAAGATGCTGAGTGGTGTATTTTGACAAACTTCAAAGGGATGAACTATGAGCAGGTTATATTTGAGAAGAGTACTGGAAGTTTATGCTTGGTGTTTAATACGCTAGGTATAAGCTTATATGCTTGTGTTGATTTAGTTTGTACTGCTAGGTATTATTCATTTCTATGCTGAGCGAAGTTATTACTGTTCTAGGTTCAAATTAGTATGTAGACAAACTTAGTACTGCTATAGTGCACCGTTTTGTACTGTTTGAGCCATAACAAAATTAATTTAAGAGTCGTTGAGATATTTCTGCCAGCAACCTAGTTTATAAGGTTTCATGATAAGCTCAAATATTTTACTTCTCACAAAATTCCAGATTATTAATCAACTTTTCATTCATCAAAATGGAAAATTTGGAGTTTTGCGACAAACATAATATTGTAAATTGGGAATATATCTTGTTGGGAATGACAGAAGCAAAAGATTCTGATGTCTGCAAGATTACAAGAGCATATGGAAGTTCAAGCTTTCATGGAGACATTCATGCATTGTTAAGAAGACTTGATAGACAAGATTTAAGTCAACTCTACAGCTTGGTTCAAGAAAGATTTAAAGATTATCCACTTGAGGGTCATGATTTAGATCTATGGGGAGATCTTAGGATGATATTTGATCTGAATGAAGAAGATGATATGGTTGAATCAACAATATTGGAAGATTATGAGAGGGGAAATTGCATGAATTACAATGGGTTTGATCACTCTTTATTCTAAGATGGTACATCAATACAGTTACATTTAGTAGAAAGAAGTATCACTAAACGAAGGAAATCAATTGAGAGAAGGATGGTCAAAAAAAACTTGAAGATTTGAAGCAGGGAAAAATGAAAGTATTATGGCACATGAGCTTATAAAGTTTATCAAATCTCAGATTGCAGAACATAGTTAGTTATGATTAAATTTTGAAAAGCAACAGAAAAGGAAGAAGCTAAATAAATGTGTTTGAAAGATTCTCTTAAAATCAAAGAGTTTAATTCAAGAACTTAAGATTTGAAGGTCAATCATAAGTTTAGGGGAGGTTTGGTGCGGGAATTAAAGATCTTCCACAAGATAATGCTGGAGGACTTATACTGTTAGTTAGTATATTAGTGCTGCTTATGAGATATGTATGAGATAATCAGGAATGATATGCATGATGCTCTGCATAAATTCCGTAACGAGGTTTTGTAAGCCCATTTAGGGTTTTCTTAGTGTTAAAAGGAACCCCTACGTATAGTTAGATATATCTCTTTTTTCATATATTTTCATAGTGTCACAATTTATATAATAGTTAGAGTTCTTTCATTGTGAGGCAAAACATATAGTTTTTGTTTTATGGTTTGTTCAATATATTGAAAGCTTGTGAAAGTTCTGTGTCATTGTTGATTGTTTCTTTCTGAGTATATAAAGATTTAATTCCGCATATTCTTTATATATACACACCAAGGTTTCTATTGGTTGTTAGATTTATTAAGCTTAACAAAAGATCCATTTCCATATGGAACTACACTTATAAAAAAAATAAACAATTATTATAACTCATACCGTGAATATATGACAAGAAAAAACAATTCAAGGATTAATATGAAAATAGTTATAATACTTTTCAAGTATTATTTAAGAAGTGCGAGGTAAAATACTTAACCAAACAGTTTGTCATGTTTTCGGGAAATCTCACCACTTAATTAAATAATAGTTCTTGTTTAAAAAGTAAACACACGTTTTTAAAGTCTTTACTTTGTCCATTAATCGGAATTATAAAATTAATTATTTTATAATGTTGATATTCTGTTTTCCTCGACGGGGTCTTAGATTAAAATAGTGTCTCATTTTACAAAATGTTAGTTCTCGTTCGGTTTATCTGGTGATTGTATAAATTAAAATTAACGATCTTAAGGACATATATAACTTCGTCTTTTATCGGTTTTCTCAAATAGTGAAAATTATAAAGTATTATAACTTTTTATAATTTCGGCATGAACTATTCATTATACCACGTTTCCCCATTTTCGCAAAAACTCAACGTTTTCCCTTAATCAATATGTTGCAATTATTCGCGTTTCAATATTTTAAACACCCGCATGTTTTAGATATAATATATATGTATATATATTATATATATATATATATTTATATATATATATATATATATATATATATATATATATATATATATATATATATATATAATATATATATATGTTTATTATATCTAAACTAAACAAAATAATTATATCAGATTTATTTAACCATTTTAACACACAATTTTTATCTTGAGTTTTAATATTTATATAAATCTCATTTTATATTTTATTTAGTCCAATTTATATAAACCAAACACACCCTAAAGGTTTTTGTACCCATAACACCGTCCTCTTACGATTTTAATGCTAACCAAAACACCCTCTTTGTTTTCTGCCACATCAAAACGCACTACGGTCAATCTGCCAAACCAACGCACCCTTAGGGCTGCTAAGTAAAACCAAACGCACCATATGGCTATTATACAGTAATCCAAACGCTCCCCCATGGCTGTTTCCTTATACCAAAACGACCTTATGGCCGCACGGTTTTGCTGTCGATCGAGGACAACACCAAAGCAGCCCCCTTTGGCTGCCATAAACCCAACGCACCCTTTTTGTGGTGCAAAACCCCACCCGAACGCACCCCTTTTTGGTTCCAAAAAGATAAACCGATACGCTCCCTTTGGTGCAATACAAAAAAAAACCAACGAACCCTTTTGTTTTACATCCAACGAACGCACCCTTAGTCTTCTATAAAAAAAAATAAACGCCCTGTGCTAATACTGCAACCAAAAGCACCCTAAACTGGTTGATCAGAAAAACCATACGCACCCCCTTTGGTAGTGGGTAGCCAAAAAAACGCACCCATAAATGGTACTATGAAAATGAAACCCCAGCACCCAGTGCGGTTTAACAAAACCTAACGGCACCCTATTCTGGTTGAGAGAAACCAAACCGGACGCTCCCTTTGTGAGGTTTATGAGTTAAAACGAACGCACCATAGTGGGTGGATGAGCCAACAGACCCTTGTGGTGGTTGCCATGGGGTGATGATGGTGTTGATCGTGGTGGCAGCAGCGGCTGTGATGATGATGATGATGACGATGTGAAGATGGTGGTGGGCGCGGGCTGTGGTGGTGATAGGGGTGGTGGTGGAAGCGCGCTGTCGTGGGGTAGCAGCCGAAGGGGGGGTGGCGGCGCGTGAACTAGTGGATCGAGTAGATCGGGTGGCGGGGGAGCGTTTTGGAGCTAGGCCAGAATACTCGCCGGAAAACTTTTCCGGCTGCGGCGGCGGCGGTGGTGGCCGGAATCCGGCGGTGGCTGCCGGAAAAGAGAGAGAGATTGGAGTGTATATGTGTGTGTGTTTTTGTATCAAATAAAAAGTTATAATAGTCTAGGGTTAATTGTTTAAATAGTTCCACAGGGATCAAACGTGTAATTTTTGTTAATTAATGGTTCGAGACTCGTTTGAACTACTTAACGGACGATTTAAAACACGAAACTTGCGCCATTGCGTTTCAAATCATTTTTCTGATAAAAATGGGTATTTACTAGATAGTATTTCATAAATATTTTTATAACATTTATAAAAATATTTGTTATTTATTTGGGAACCCGGTTACGCCTTGTCCGAAAAATAAATTTTAACTCGAATATTCGCGTTATCAACAAACGCTTTTGAATAAAATCCTTAATATTTTATTAAATATTTTTATTTAATAAAATGCGATAATTAAATATAATTTAATTATTTTCGTGTCGGCACGCGTTGTGTGCGTTGTTCAGAATTTTTGCGAGGGTATTTTAGTCACTTTCTGTTTGTTTTCGGGTCTCGGGCAAAACTAAAAAGTTGTCCGAAATGTCGTTTTACATCAAATTGCTTTAGAGTCCGAGTCGTGAAAACGTGATTTAGTGGGTCGTTTTTGATAAGTCAGCTTAGGAATAACATATATCTTTTTCGTTTTCTAGTCAAATAAGTTAAAATAACTTTGCACATGAGATATGAAATAATAAATATGATTTATTATTTAAAATATGTCCCGAATACTTTACCGGTTACGCGGTAATCGCTTTTATGTGACAATAAAAGACCAAAAGTCAAAAAGTAAAGTCAGATCCTAAAAGTCAAAGGGTAAAATAGTCATTTAAAATTTCGAAAATTGCCGGATGTTACACAACAACCTATTAACTCATGACAATTCTGAAGTCACAAGGTTGTTAGGTTAGGTATTAGTCCTATGATCCAACCAGAACCGGAGGGATCTACCCAAGGACACACCGTAGTTAGAAATAGCAGTCCTTTAGTATGATTGGAGATGAATGAGAAACGGAAATAAT
This sequence comes from Tanacetum coccineum, assembly GCA_026074375.1. NCBI lineage: Eukaryota > Viridiplantae > Streptophyta > Magnoliopsida > Asterales > Asteraceae > Tanacetum > Tanacetum coccineum. The sequence goes on from BQNB010147557.1 coordinate 13,518, forward strand.
GCCGACTAAGATATGAGTTAACATTGGAACAATCACAGCAAGGTGTTAGTAATGACGTCTTGGTAAGCATTGAAGGGGTTAAAGAATGAAAAAGAAATACAAGGATAAAGGGTCTAAAGAAAGAAGCCCTCCATACAACTTTAGGCAGAAACCGGATCAATACATATGCTATCGGTTTTCACAAAGATGAATTATGGTATTGAAGACAAGACATCATCGACCCAGTGATGCACTGCACAACCCTTCCCAGCCATTCAAGTTTATCTCAAAAGATACTTGTCTCATTTGTCACGGAGATACACACGACTTCTGTTGACTTTCTCACTCCGAGTTATATTAAAAAGGTGGCAGTCTACTCCAGCCTCGAATTACTAAAACCAAAACGTACTAATCGAGTCTAGAGCCAAGAGATCAATAAATAAATCTCAGTAGGACACATTTCCTGACAAACACTTATTGAACACCATTAAGTTCACAAGTTGTTAACAAGAGTCCTACGCATTATCCTTTTGATTCTGCCAGAACATTCAGAGTGATACTCTTTAGTATTCACATTGACGAACGGAAATCCTTTCAGTGTCATCATCAAATAGCACTGCGGTAGGTGACGTGCGAGATTATATATGAATTAAGCTTTTGTTAACTGGATATCGATTTTGGTCCAGTAAATGAATTGACGACCCAATCAGATAGATAGTAACTATCTGATTCACTCTTATCGTGTTGTCTGCTTTGAGACGTTCCGGTAAAGAGAACAAGCAAGCATGGTGAATCTAATACATCTGTGTTAGAGGATCTTATGCTTTACGCTAGAAACCCTATCAAGGAGATTCTTCTAAATTGATTCTACCTAATCACCAGGTCGGTCCTCATGAAACCGAAGGTTAACGCACCCATACTCAGACGAATGACAAAGCCATATTCGTCCATACCTGTTGTTTATCACTAACATTAAAATGCAGGTACAAACGATGGGGTTGCAGCCTCACTCCAGCTGAGTCAGATTCATAACCACATGCTCATGCTCAAACTACAAAGACATACTATAAGCATCAAGATTCAAGAATCAAGAAAGCTCAAGTTCAAAGACAAAGACTTCCGCAACTCTGATTTTCAAGATCTTCCTTGAAGATATCAAGATTATCAAGACAAAGATTGTCGAAGGAGATTGTTAGCAAGCTTTCAAGATGATGCGAAGTATGAGCATGTTGGTCAAGACACAAGATCGCAAGATGGCAAAGACGACAAAGACAAACAAGGAAAGATCTAAAGATCTCGAAACTAAAGACAAAGTCAAAAGACAATGAAAAAGGCTCAAGATCAAAGATCACACAACATGAAGGAACAAGCCTATAACAAAGATAAAGACCAAGACCAAGACTCAAGAACTCGATGACAAAGCAATCTCTACAAGTCCAAGGAAGCAAGATTCAAAGACCACGCTTCGGGGGAGATAGTTAGCCTCAAAATATTAAGTCAAACAAGGAATCTTGGTCTTTATTAGTAAACGTTGTAAAAGGCTAGAAAGGGATATTGGGCTCGTTAGTTAATCTAATATTGTATGTGTATCGGGCTAAAGCCCAAAGCAAACTCGAGCCCATCCCACCTTAAGAAAACCCACAGCTCAAAGCCAAGGGTATAAATACCCCTTCTCCACACATGGAGAAGGGTTGGTTGTTAACTTGTAAGAAAACCACACACTTGAATAATCCATCCTTCTTTTCTCTCTATAGCTTTCTCTCTAAAACTTCTCCCTTCTATTTTCTTCTTATTTGATTCGTGTAAAATGAAGTGAAATGATATTTTGGTTCCTACACCGTATAATCCATGGTATGATTTTAATTCATCATTTCCCTACCTTGTAGCAAATTTACACCTGAATAGTGTTTATTGCTATTTCCACCAACACTTGATTCCAATTGAGGGGATGGACACCCTATTACCTAGTAAATAAGAGTGGAGTCAAGCTCGTGACTCAAACAAAAACAAGCGCTTCGTATGAGGCACCCAATGCCTATCTTTTTAATTATGTCTTGTTTTATTTCGATTCTGCATATTAGTTTGGTTTTGTGTATTTCTAACTTTGTTTGCAGGATACTTGAGCAAAGAAATGGAAGCTCATGATCGAGGTTAAGTGGAAAATTGTAGTTGCAGACTGTAACTACGATGTAGTTGGGTAACAAACTATGCCGTAGTTAGGCTTAAGTTTCAAAACTTTAATTGAAAAAATTATAACTATGACATAGTTTAACCTTTAACTACGCCGTAGTTGGCTTGATATTTTTAAGCCTGCTTATTTTTACTTAACTATGGCGTAGTTACACCCTTGGACTATGTTGTAGTTCACTCCTACAACAAGAAATTATTTTCAAAAATAATTCAGAATTTCACAAAACCATGTATATTTAGTAAATGAACTTTGTGGGTATGTTCTCTGGAAACCCTCACGAGACTTCACTCGTCCACTCGGGCCACCGAGTGGTTTAAAAGGCTTGTTGCATATGCTAAATGTAACCGTGATTCCTACGAAAGTAGGTTAGGTTTGATTTCATTTCTTGTATATCTATTTTGTTCATTTTTGTGCTATGTTGCTTTTATCCAGAATTATACTTTGGTATTAGTCTTTCTTGCAGCAGTACATGTTGATACACGTGGGGTAGTGCAAGGAAGCATTTCTAGCTGGACTAGTTAGATGCTTAACAAATAATGATGATGAGTTGCTTGTGATTGTGGATGTTACTCGAGGAAGCAGACTTGGAGCATGACTTAGAGCATGCTGTCTCTTCATCATACCAAGCAAATCCAAAGGAGTTTTCTATTCTTTCTAACCCTTCCTATTTTTAAATTATATGCTTAGTTTGACCTAAGTGGGGGAAGGATTAGAAATAGACACCCACTTGATTAT